>JADBJO010015966.1:7500-12500 GCA_016801955.1 Conus betulinus | reverse complement strand
CGTGCGTGCGTGCGTGCGTGCGTGCGTGCGTGCGTGTGTGTGTGTGTGTGTGTGTGTGTGTGTGTTCTTCGTCTTTCATGTATTATTACTTTCATGGTAGCTGACTGTAATGGCTGAAGCCGACGCATTGCTCTATGATCTACGGAATGTGGTTTGCATTGTTCATCAACTAAGTGTTACTTGGCACTGTGTTCTGTGTGTCTCTTGCTTGCTCCTATGACGTCAAACGTTTCTGCCAGGATCCCTGAAACCCTTACTTACGGATCGTTTCTCTCACGAGCAGGTAGGAATGGTCAGTAATGAATTGATGGTAGGAATGGTCAATAATGAATTGTTCTGGTTCTTGTTGTTGTTGCTGTTGTTGTTGTTGTTGTTGTTGTTGTCGTTATTTTTACCATTAACGTTGAATGTTGTACATGTTACATGTTCATTTGGTCAAATCACACCAGTGCATTCATAGAGCCCGATCTTTGTGACGCTGACAAAATCGATTGAAAAGCGTGAATCTGTCTCGGCTAAAGCACTCACACACTGCTGATCTGTGTGGAAACAACAGCTATGCACTGTGTGCATATTGCGATGCCTCAATGTGTTTTGACCGAGAGAGAGAGAGAGAGAGAGAGAGGGAGATTATAGAACAAAATAAACCATTCTACAAACGCAAGACAAAATATAACAATAATATTCTATTAACTCCAGTGTCAACCATCTATCAGTTTATCAAAGCATCTGTTCATTTCGACCAAACTAATATGTCAACATATAATTCTGTATATATACACATACATGATCTGATTTGGATTTCTCTGCCATCTTGAAACAGGTTAGTACATTTCCTATTTTTCGTTTGCTCGTGTGATGTTACTTAATATTTGTTGTTACGTTCCACATTGGACTTACTCGTCTTCTTTATTATGTAGTAAGTTACGTTAGGACAGACAGGATTTTACCTCTACTATCATCGACAGCAAGTGAAACTTCCATGAAAGCTGTTTCAACCTCAAAACAATAATCGGATTCATTTTTGCGTGATGATAATATTTCTACTTGGGACGGTCCCTTCGAGCGAGCGTAGAACTGTAGTGGGTCAAACTAGATCTGTGTGGTTGAAGCGAGCCACTCACTACACGAGAGCGCACACACCGTCGCTCGTCTCGCGAAAGAAGACGCAGCGGGGGGCCACGCAGAAAAGACCTTGACCTTTGTTAATCGCTCTAAAGTTAGCTATTGACCCAGATTCTCAAAAAAAAAAAAAAAAAAAAACTCTTCTTTACATACACGCGTCACAATAAGTATGTATATTTAACTGCAATATGTTGAACACACAGGGTTTGTACTAAATAATATCACTCTACGCGAAACTGGTCAACACTCATTTTTGTTCACCTCTAATACTTATCAAACTTGTACATGTATATAATAACACACAGTATCCAATTTGCAGCACATTCAATCTAATCCTGTTTTATTTCATTTTTGTTCCTTTCCATCTCCTCTCTACATCTTATACGTGTTATTTATTAAATTTTCTATTCATTTTATACAAAAACAAACAAAAACAAACAAAAAATCCTTTCTATCTTTCCCTCCTTTCTAATTTCCATGTGTTTAACAAGTCAGTTTTAACCTGTAGGCCACATTGCCAGCCCTTGAGCTTTAATCCTTATAACTGACTTTCTCTGAATTTGAGAGCATAAAAGATGTACATTGCTACATCCCGCATGATCTCTGTATTTTGTTTTTGTAGTATATTATCTAATCTGATCATGTTCAAATTGTTAAAATGTTTAATTATGTATTTCACTCTTAATTGGTTATAAGTTGGACATGCTGTTAAAAAGTGCATTTCTGTTTCATCTACAGGACAAAAGGGGCAAGTTGCAATCACCAAACTATCAGTGTATTTCCTATTGATGTGTAATTCATTTATTCCAAGTCTCATTTTTGTTAATGCTTTCCTAAATTTAGTTATAGTAATTTGATGCAGATATTCTTCTGTTTGATGCAAGGTTTTGAATGTATAGTATGTTGTGAATCTCTCGCTGTTTGTTATTTTCTCATGCCAGGTTTGTTTATAACAATCTATAATTCTTTGTTTTAACTCCTTTATAAAAACCATGTTCATTACTTACCCCTTCATTTATCCATACCTCTGAGAAACCATACCTATCCAGACATCCTTTTATTCCTAGAGCCCAGTTTTGTGTTTTAGTTACTTCTATTTTTTCCCTTTCATATGGAAAGAAGTGTATCTGTTGGTTGACATTCCAATTCCCTGTAGATTCCACGAGATGACTTGGCAGTCCACCACAAGCGGAAGGGCACACGACAGCCAGCGATGCGGCGTGAAATGGCACCGTCTGGCACCAGATAACACCGACCACAAGAGCACATCGCACAGAGCCTCCCAGGACGATGGACAACACGAGGGACGGCGTCATGTATGTTTGATGAGGAGTCAGGTCAAAGATATCAACGCGTTACAATGTGACTGGGGCGCTGAGAGAGAGAGAGAGAGAGAGAGAGAGAGAGAGAGAGAGAGAGAGAGAGAGAGAGAGAGAGAGAGAGAGAGAGAGAGAGAGAGAGAGAGAGAGACTTTGACAATTGTGATACTTTGATATTTTGTTGTTAGTACCAAAGAGGTCTTTGACAGGGGGGCGGGGGGGGGGGGGGCGGGCAGGAAGAATCACATTTTCCTCTTCCTTTCCTTGCAAACCAACAGTACACATTCATTCCCGATGTTTATCAAATCAAAGGTTATCAAAAACAAATAAAATCGTAACTTCTCCGTATGTTCTCGCACACAAGAGTAATACAGTAACGTTTAAAAAAAAAATGTAAGACTGACTCGACCATCCACTCAATCAAAAGGTGACATTGTGTCTTATTGATCTCCTTCCCTTTTGATGAATGATGATATAATCATCATATATCTCTTATAATGCATCATTTTAAATTTGACAAATGTCTATCTGTCTAATGTTCAATGCTTCCGCAGTTAATTTCGCAAATGATTTATTAACAAGTTCGTCATCTGATGATACCACGACAGCGACATCTTGTCTTTTAGCTATATCTAACCTGAAAAATGAATTATTTGTCCTCGCTTCAATATAAGCAGTTCAGTGGAACCAAGTGTTTTCGTCGTCAATAATGTATCTACATGCTGGACAAGGTGTTGCTGTTCCACATTCAAACCATCTTCTGTTCGCTTTAAAAGCTGAAGTTCTCAACCTGAATCTCGCCTAATTTATTCTGTGTCAGTTTCAGTTTCATCCAAGAGACGTCACTGCGTTCGGACTACTCCATATACGCTTCACTACATCCGCTGAGCTTTGAGACCACGCTAACAGTTAAGATGAGAGTTAACAACTAAGATGAGAGAATTGATGAAGAGGGTCGTGCGCGTGGCAACGACTTAGCAGATGTCTGGCCTAAAGCGCTGCTCAGACCTTCAGACCTTCAGTGCCTCCCAAACTTCTTTTTTTTTTTTTTTTTTTTCTGTCCCAACCTCTGCGCCACCTCAGAGGCAGTGCACCCATGCCGCTCATTCCGACACCCATCCACAGCCACAGCCTGGTCGGCCCCGCCACGGCACCGGCACCGGCAATCCACAGGGAGCAGTCGCTGTCAAGTCGTCAAGAGGCAACCCCACCGGAGGAGACACTGCACTGCCGCCGAGTCACTTCGGTGGTGTCTAGTGGAGCCTGTTCTGATCTAACATACGCAGGACACCACCTACTAAGCCCCCTACTGACGACAATAATTGCTTAGTCGCGGAGCCGGCGTGAGTGAGCTCTCCCTCCGGAGAGGCGCCACCACGTCCGTCTAACAACAGCCCCCATGGACTGGCCGATACCGGTGACCCCGACGGAACCAAACCAAGGCCACAGACGTGGAGAGGACATCGAAATTGAGGTCACCATGACAGCAGGGCATGAAGGGCCACAGAAATTTGAGACTTTTTCTTAATGCTGTTCGATGACAATGAGGATGATTAAGATGATGCTACAGATTTCAATTTCGGTCTGAGACTACATGGCAGGGCTGTACTCTACGCTTCCTTTCATAACATATCCCGGCGTCAACCAGGCCCGAGAGATAAGGCACGTGCAGTGTTGGTCAGGAAATTTGAGCAACACTCTCAGAAACGCATCCATTAAGTGGATGAAACTCGACTGTGTGGTCCCAGTCTTCCCAACTGAGTCCGCAGCCAACTCAACTCTGGGCAGGAGCCGGGCCGGGGATAGAAAAACTCACATGACTCGAACACGGGATTCGAACCCACGACCTCCCAGCCGGGAGTCCGCGACGCTAACCACTTCGCCACGGCGGTTGGTAAACATTCATTTTTTTTTTATTTGAAGTAAATGTGCACATGTATGTATGGATGTGTGGGCACAGGCCCATATGTGTGCGTGTGCGCATGTGTGTGCGCGCGCGCGCGCGCGCGCGTGTGTGTTTTGTGTGTGTGTGGCTACATGTATGTGCGCACGTGTGTGCGTGAGCAGAAGTGCATGCGCATGTGTGTGTGTGTGTGTGATGTGTGTGTGTGTGTGTGTGTGTGTGTGTGTGTGTGTGTGTGTGTGTGTGTGTGTGTGTGTGTGCGTGTGTGTGTGTGTGTGTGTGTGTGTGTGTGTGTGTGTGTGTGTGTGTGTGTGTGTGTGTGTGTGTGTGTGCGTGCATGCACGCGCGCGCGTGGGCATGTGTGCGAGCGTGTGTGTGGATGCGCGTGTACGCGTATACGTGTGTGTGTGTGTGTGTGTGTGTGTGTGTGTGTGTGTGTGTGTGTGTGTGTGTGTGTGTGTGTGTGTGTGTGTGTGTGTGTGGTGATGAATGCGTGCGTGAATGTTCAGATGATGACTTAAGATCAAGAACAAGAATAAGAACAAAACCATCAAATACAACATATAAGTGCACGCGCACACAGCGCGCTCGCACACACACACACAACAGACACACACACACACACACACACACACACACACACACACACACAC
>JADBJO010015966.1:0-2500 GCA_016801955.1 Conus betulinus | reverse complement strand
CATGCCGTTGCTTGCCACTGTCTACCCTGGGTGCCCCCCGGTCGCTGTCTCGCTGTCATGCAAACGTACGCTCCCAAACACACGCTGATTAAAGATCGCAGCCACTGATACTATTGGCCAAAACTTAAAGTTGACCAGTCAAACAAATCTCTTTTGCTTTAGTTGGGTGTGGGGGATGGTGTTGGTAGGGGTTAAAATGTCTAGCGTTTCCTTTCTTTTCTCTCCGAGGGCTGGAAAGGAACGGCTGGTGTTGAGAAGACACGTACTGAATGTACATCTCTTGGCTGTCGTACGTTCGTCTCTCTCTGCTTTTGGAAGTCTGCATGATGGAATAAACAGACGCCCATCACTCCAAATGAATGCTGCCTCTGACACCGAATCGGCCAACAGAAATGACATTTCCGTGTCGTTAGCAACATTTGCTTGGAGTTATGGGCGTCTGTTTATTTCATTCTGCGAGCAAGAGTTAACATACTGGTTCTTTATTAACTGTGTACTGTTCCCTGGTTCATTTAAGTTTCCTTTCATATCAATCAATCCAAGGTTACCTGTGTCTGTTACTGTTCGTCCGTGTGTTGGTTTGACTGTATTCAAGACCGAAAAGGCTGTGCCAGTTGTGTTTGTGCATTTCTGCAAATGTTGCCGATGTGTATATATGTCAGGTACAGGTTATGCTGTGCCAGTTGTGTTTGTACATTTCTGCAGCTGTTGTCGATGTGTATATATGTCCAGGTACAGGTTATGCTGTGCCAGTTGTGTTTGTGCATTTCTGCGGCTGTTGTCGATGTGTATATATGTCAGGTACGGGTTATACTGGCACGCTAGAACATCTTTGGACGGGAAATGTCTCCTAGTTTTGTCCTGCATGCTGTGTGTTGTCATTTCTGCTAGGTAATTCAGTGTCATGAGCAACATTCCTTTGGAGTTATGGGCGTCTGTTTATTTCATTATGGGCAAAGTTTACCCGACTTGCTCGTTAATGACTGTGTACTGTCCCCTGACTCATGTGACATGTCCTGTGGAAGTCTGCTTTGAGTTCTTGGTTAAAGGCAGCGTGTGTTTAGAGATGGGTGTGGGGGTCTCAGATTACCATGGCGCTGGAACCTGAAACTTGGACATTGGGAAAACACCACTTCAAAAAAAATAGATAAATAAATTAAAAAAATCACACACACACACACACACACAACACACACACACACACCACACACACACACCACACACACACATACACACACACAAGAATCCCCACCTCGCTGTTTTTATTTTAAAATTGAAAATAGCCACAGTCCCCCACCCCACCCCACCCCACCCTCTCTCATTTTTGTGCGTTTGGAAAATGAGTCATCCCCACTCCCATCCCAACCCCCACCCCAAAATTGTGAAAATTTGAGAGACTGCAGTATGATTTTGTCCATTTAGGCTAACCTCTCTCTCTCTCTCTCTCCTCTCTCCCCTCTCTCTCTCTCTCTCCTCTCTCTCTTCTCTCTCTCTCTCTCTCTCTTGGTGTCCCCCTTCCTCCCTCTTCTCTCTATCTCTGTCTCTGTCCTCCCCTCTCATCCAATGTGTGTGTGTGTTGTGTGTGGTGTGTGTTGTGGGTGTGGTTTGTGTGTGGTGTGCGTTGCGTGCGTGCGTGCGTGCAAGGCGTGCTTGCGTGTGTGTGTGTGTGTGTGTGTGTGTGTGTGTGTGTGTATGTGTGTGGGTAAGCAGAAAGAAATGATAACTTCAAGAAACTACACGAATCAAAGAAGGAAAAAACGGTACAAAAAAGCACTCAAGAAAAACAGACGTTTATACATACAGATGGACAAATACATATATAAACAATCAGTAAACAGAGAGAACGGAAGAAGACAGTCAGAGAAGGAAGGAAGAATAAGAAAAGAAAGAAAGAAAAGACATGATGAACGAAAGAAAAAAGAAAGAAAGAACGAAAGAACGAAAACTCCTAGGACAAATAGACTTTTGTTTTTTCTTTCCCGTGCTTGTTTGTACTTTTTGTTCTTGTTTTTTTTTTTTTTTACTTTTCCTGTATTTTTCTTATAATTATCTTATTCCCCCCTTCCTTCCGTTTAAATCATTCATTCATTCATTCATTCATTCATTCATTCATTCATTCATTCATTCATTCATTCTTCCTTCCTTCCTTCCTTCCTTCTCTCCTCTCTTTCGTTCTTTCCTCCCGTCCTTCCTTTCTTCCTGTCTTTCTTTTGTCTTTCCTTCTTTCTTCCCCCCCTTTTCTCCCTTTTCATTTCACTCCTTGATTGAAACTCTATCCCCCCTCTCTGTCCCTTCCTCCTTCCCCTCCCTCCCCCCCTCCCTCCCCTCTTTTAACCCCCCCCTCCTCCCTATGATCCTCTCCCTACTTATCCATTTTTCCCTTGATTCATTTCTCCTTGTCCTTCTTTTCATTTTTTTTTTTTAAACCTTATTTTCCACATGTGTTTTTCTTCCTCCTTTCCTTTTTCCAGTCTCTTATTTTTGTTTAACTGTTAAACTT
>JADBJO010015965.1:35000-37500 GCA_016801955.1 Conus betulinus | reverse complement strand
CTTTGTGAATTAGGGCACCCCTTGACTTAAAAACAAAAAGATGGCAAGTCAATGTCGTGAGTGTGACAAGGCCCCTGTGTTGAAAACGAATAGAGCGTTCACGCTTTTGTGAGTTGTGGAGGGTTAAGAGCCTGAGAGTCGTCGACAGGAAAAAGAAAGGCTATCTATGGCATGATTTCAAGCCAAACAATAAAATTACTGTTGAACACATTTCATTTCTTAAGCTTTTGTTAGGGGAAGGAAGGGGGGGGGGGGGGCGCGGTAGGACTTGGATATCGTGCAGAAACCAACAGCCACATATAATTTTGTTTCGTTGTAATTTTCAGAGTTGCTGCTGAGTTTTCAATTTCACTTCAAAATTGTCTGAGCTTTTTGAACGTATTTCAAGCACAATGTCCCTCGGAAGGTCATATGAAAGTGACCGCTATTGAAATGTTTATGAGGACAGTTGCTAGATGTATGTGGGGGTGGGGGGGGGGGTGGGGGGGGGGGTTGGGGGGGCTCGGGGGGGGGGGGGGGGGGATAGGGAAGCATGGGGAGAGGGGAACGCTCGCTCATGCTAGGTCTCTCGATTATTGTTTTGTCAGTGAGGGGTTTTATCTAGTGTTTTGCGTGTAGTGGGTCAGAAAAAGGCATGACTTGACACAAGAGAAGTGTCTCGAGGTCAGTGCTGTGTCTTCATGTTCTGCTCTTGAACAGATGTGTCTGTGCCGCAGTCGACATTCGTCTGCCTACACATTCCTTTGTTTCTTTCACTACTCCGTGTGTGTGTGTGTGTGTGTGTGTGTGTGTGTGTGTGTGTGTTGTTGTTGTTGTTGTTGTGTTGTTGTTGTGTGTGGTGCATGTGTGCGTGTGCGTGCGCGCGCGCGCGCGCGCGCGCGCGTGTGTGTGTGTGTGTGTGTGCGTGCGTGCGTGCGTGGGTATGTGTGTGTGTGTGTGTGTGCATAAGTGCATACATAATTACAGTTATCTGCGTGTCCCGTCCACCCATTCTTTTCTATTGGTTTAAACATGGTATGCAGGCTTTGGTGACGCCTGCCTGTCTGTACCTATAAATCTATGCTTAGAAACGTGCGTGCGCGTGTGTGTGTGTGCGTGTGTGTGTGTGTGTGTGTGTGTGTGTGTGTGTGTGTGTGTGTGTGTGTGTGTTGACTACAGTCACGATTTCAGGACTCTCTCTCTCTCTCTCTCTCTCTCTCTCTCACCACACACACACACACACACACACACACACACACACACACACACGATAGATTTTTTTTTTTATTATTATTAATTTTGATTTTCAAAGTGAAGTTGGTAAGTAGCGTGTGTGTAAATAACATACCATCAATAAAATATGAGATCAATACAGAAACAGACACAGCTCTCATTTTCCATCACAGTCACTAGATTTAGAGGGAGCTCTCTCCATTTTAACTCTTGTCCCCCGTTTTCTGTTTGCTCTCAGAAAAACATAATAGGGGCCGCTTTCGAGTTATGTCATCATCCTCTCTTTCTGTCACATTTGCGATAGCAGTACGCCAGAACGCTATGTAACCGTTCTTTAGCACATATGCTTCTTGAGAACTTGAATGTGACCAGTTGATTACCGTTTGTTTGAGCTTATCTTCTCAGCGAGTGGTGCATTTGAAACCGCCGCGTGAAGCACGCTATCAGCAGGTCAGAGGGGTAAGGGAAAAGAGGGATGTGGTGCGGGGGGGGGGGGGGGGGGGGGGGGGGGGGGGGGGGGGAGGATGAAGCAAATCGAAATGAGGGTGGGGGTTGGGCCTGGAGAAGGAGGAGTGGGGACGAGGGGGTAACGAGGCAGCGGGGAAGAGGAGTTGGATGACATGAGATTTCTCAGCCATTTCTTAAGGTCGTTCACCTACAAGAGGTTCGTGTGAAACCCAATACGTTGTCTTTCCCCATTTCCTCAAGGGGGTGAGAAGGTATACCAAACCTAATGACTAATAATGGCATGTTTGGTCATGCTTGCAGATTCTGAAAGTGACCTGAAAAATGGATCGGCGGGGTAAAGGATCAAAAGTCACACCCTCGGCATGAGCAATATCACTCACAGCTCAAGTCGCGGTCGACGCGGCGAAACACGCCATAGTTCATTCAGCTCAAACGCTGGCGCACTCTGATTGGATACGGGTGAATTTCACCGCCGATTAATGCAGATTCATGTCACAGCAACGCGCAACGCTTGGTGCCATCTCCTTTAAGGTTTGCTCGTGGCAAGTACCGTGTCACCCCCACTCTACCTTAATTGGAGGGGGTGGATGTGGGAGATCGGGGTGGGGGGTAGGGGTGGTGGGGGGGGGGGGGGGGGTGGGGGGCAATTTGAATGACCCCCACTTTTAAAAACCATTTCTTCCAATTCCCCCACCCCACCCTTGCTTCAAAATCGATTGTCTTGTATCTCTTTTTTTTTTTTTTTTTGATTGTCAGATTGTTCTAAAATGCTCTCTTATCGCACCCACTCTCTCGCCTCTTTCTCCCTTTCTCCTCTCTT
>JADBJO010015965.1:30000-32500 GCA_016801955.1 Conus betulinus | reverse complement strand
TTCCCATTAACAGCTGCCTCTGTGGATGGCAGAAGCAATGAAAGGCCATACAGACACGGCTATTCCTGTAGGCATCGTACAATTAGCTGATGTCCCAAATGGCCACACTCGGTTGGAAAAGGACAACGAGGAGTTCCTTTTCTTTAGTAAGTTTAATTCCAACCCCACTCTGTGCAGTATAAGGCTGTTGAATTTGGTGATTCGTTTTTTTCTTTTTATCAACAATGCAAATGATAATCATTACTCAAAATTAATTATCACTGCATTCATACGATGAAGCGCGGTTATAATGATTATCACTCAAATTAACTATCACTGCATTCATACGATAGAGCGTAATTTTAACGATTATCACTCAAATTAATTATCACTCCCATTCATACGATAGAGCGTAATCATGATAATTATCACTCAAATTAATTATCACTCCATTCATACGATAGAGCGTAATTCGTTCTGAAAGATGTCGCCAGAGAAATCATTTTGCTCATAAAAGTGGGCCTCAGCAACGAAACGAAATACGTCTTTTGGGGGGGTGTTATGCATATGCTGAATCAGATCAGGCACCGCTGAACACCGAACTGACGCGGCAGCAGTGCAGTGTCTCCTCTGGGTGGGTTGCCTTATGACGACGCGACATTGACTTCTCCCTGCGGATTACCGAGTCGGGGCTGTTGCAGGACAAGCCAGGCTGTGGCTGTGGACGGGAAGCCGTACACACACACACACACACACACACACACACACACACACACACACACACACACTTCGCATGTGTCTGATACTTCGGTAGGCATACAAATGGATGTGACGTTTAGATATCTAATGTGCAAACATTATCAGCAGATTGTGAACGACAGTTGCAGGCGATGTATTTAATCTTTTTCCCCCCTAACGGTTTCAGTTCTGTTGGGTTAACCTGACAAACATTGAATGTATGCATGTATATATTCGTGAGCGCAGACTCTCTCTCTCTCTCTCTCTCTCTCTCTCTCTCTCTCTCTCTCTCTCTCTCTCTCTCTGATATTAGTACTCAGCATTGGTCTCATAATTTTTTTTTCCACGTTTATAATGTATATGATAGCGTCTTAGAAGTATTGATAAAAGGAAGACACTGTATTCAAATGAATCCCGGAGCAATCGCATTGATCTCGATGTTGTTTGCAGATGACATCATTCTTTGGTCAGACACCCACACTGGACTTCAAAATCACTTTAGTACACTGAAGCAGGAGACAGATAAGCTGCAGGTAACAGTGAATCTGGAAAAGACCAGTGCCGTGACTTTTCGCAATGGCGGACACCCTTCAGCACGTGAAAAATAGCTCACCCTCGGAGTTAACATTGGTTCTGACTCCGTTTCCCTTACAGTCCTTCGAATGAGACTATAAACCGAGGTTCGTGTGTGAACGCACGCATAACATCTTGCACACACGTAAAAATCCCATCACCAACTTTCGGAAGAGTAGGCCAGTTTGGCCGTTGGTATGGATGACACGTTACACACAGCATGCACCCTGCGTGAGATATGGAGAGAATGAAGGAAGTGAGAAAAAACTGAGCGAACGATATTGAACGATACTGACTGGATTTCACGGGAAAGGACTGAATGAAGCGCCAGCTGGCAGCTCTTCAGTCGTTATTATTATTATTATTAATTCTGTGCAGATAGGGAAATCATCGTAACTGATTCCTAGAAATATCGTGCCATACTAGTCACCAGGAGACATGAGTTTGATGTCTGCATATAGTAGTGGTCATCAATGATTACACTATAGTTCAAATCGTCACACATCGTGTATATGAGAATATCTTTGTTTGATTTTTACGTCTCGTCTGAATGCTGTATAAACATTCACTGAGCGTGCTGCGGTGTGTTGTTGATGTATGATCTGTTTGAAGTGGAAACGCAACCTTCATTGCGGGAGGGGGACAACAGACGTTATCGGCAGGGCCAGGCACACGAATCAGTTCGGAGGAGAGGCAGCGCGAGACTGAATTAATCGGCTCCGAAGCCTGGAAAACACGATCGGCGGGTGGAGCCAGTTCACCTTTAACACTGAATCACTTGCAGCCCAGGCAGGTCAGCTTTCTGCCCTTCCCCATTTCTCTGGCCCACTCTGCCCTGCGCTATTAAGAGATTCACTCACACACACGCGCGCGCGCACGCGCGCGCGGATGCACACACACACACACACACACACACACACACACCACACACACACACACACACACACACACACACACACACAATACACTCTCGCACGCGCATGCACCCACAGACACACTCACGTACACACACACACACACACACACACACACACACACACACACACACACACACACACACACACACATGCACGCACGCACACACGTACGCATTCGCGCACGCATACACGCACGTACATAGGCGCGCGCCCACACACATATTTATACACACAAACACGCGCGCCTGCGCACGCATACACATATGCACTCACGTGCGTAAGCACTTACACAC
>JADBJO010015965.1:20000-25000 GCA_016801955.1 Conus betulinus | reverse complement strand
GGATTCCAATCATCTGGTGTTGCTATAGCGCTTCTGGTTTTCTCAGCCAACGATTCCAGATATCTGTTGTTGCTATAGCACTTCTGGATTTCTCGACCAAGGATTCCTGTCATCTCTCGCGTTGCTATAGCACTTTCGGTTTTCTCAACCAAGGATTCTGGTCATCTCTCGTGTTGCTAGAACACTTCTGGTTTTCTCAACCAAGGATTCCAATCATATCGTGTGTTGCTGTTGCACTTCTGGACTTCTCAACCAACGATTCCTGTCATCTCTCGTGTTGCTATAGCAGTTCTGGTTTTCTCAATCAAACGATTACAATCATCCCTCGTGTTGCTATAGCACTTCTATATTTTCTCAACCAAAGATTCCAGTCATCTGGTGTTGCTATAGCACTTCTGGTTTTCTCAACCAACGATTCCAATCATATCGTGTTGCTGTAGCACTTCTGGTTTTTTCACCAACGATTCCTGTCATCTCTCGTGTTGCTAAAGCACTTCTGGTTTTCTCAACCAACGATTCCAATCATCTCTCGTTTTGCTAGAGCACTTCTGGTTTTTCAACAACCAACGATTCCTGTCATCTTTCATGTTGCTGTAGCACTTCTGGTTTTTCTCAACCAAGGATTCCGATCATCCCTGGTGTTGCTATAGCACTTCTGATTTTCTCAACCAAGGACTCGAATCATCTCGTGTTGTTATAGCACTTCTGGTTTTCTCAATCAAGGATTCCAGATATCCCCGTGTTGCTATAGCACTTCTGGTTTTCTCAACCAAGGATTCCTGTCATCTTTCATGTTGCTGTAACACTTCTGGTTTTCTCAACCAAGGATTCCTGTCATCTTTCATGTTGCTGTAGCACTTCTGGTTTTCTCAACCAAGGATTCCTGTCATATTTCATGTTGCTGTAGCACTTCTGGTTTTCTCAACCAAGGATTCCTGTCATATTTCATGTTGCTGTAGCACTTCTGGTTTTCTCAACCAAGGATTCCTTTCATATTTCATGTTGCTGTAGCACTTCTGGTGTTCTCAACCAAGGATTCCAATCATCTCATGTTGCTATAACACTTCTGTTTTTTTTTTTTTTCGACCAAGCAGCTTTACGGTTTCGCTTGCCTGTCTCTATGGAATTAGCCTAAAAGATAGTCTGGTCACGGCTGAAAGTTCCTTTGTTGGTTTCCGACTGTATCCAACTACATTGTCCGGTTTGAGGTAAGCTAGTTCTTGTCCGATTATGTTATGCACACAACAATGGCTTTTGAGGAGATCGGTAGCGAGGTGCATTTTTTTTTTTTTCATTTTTTGTTAGTTGTAGACCTAGTTTAGTTCTACATCGTGAAGTCTTCAAAATACAGAGAAAAGCAAGGCCTTGTAAAGAAATAGAATTTGTTTTACGAGAATCGAATAGAATTTGTTTTACGAGAATCGCTTGCATGCTTCTGTACAATGGTGCAAGAAAAAATACTGTTGGTTTGCTGTACGTTCTACTTTCTTGTGCCAGAAAGGGTTGGGTTTTTTTCATTAAGTGTATGATGTGATAGATAAAATACTGTCAATACACGTGTAATATTATCATTATGGAAAACTACTGTGGCTGTGTCATTTTGCAATTCTACTTAATTTCTGATCATTTTCGTAACAATATCGCTGTCTTAGATTATGTTATTTATATTTGGGGAGGGGGGGGGGGTGCCTGGGGGGGGGGGGGGGGGGGATCCCCTGTTCATCTCATCTGTGTGGGGGACAAATATTCTAGACTGATTTACTGCGTGCGCGCATGCTGGTCCTACCGACTCAAAGGAAATTAGTATTGCATAGGATTAGGGTTAGGGTTGTTTGGATTCAGGATTATGATTAGACTTAGAACCGGAGTAAGGGTTAGGTTTAAGGTTAGACTGGGCTGTGTCAAGTTTCTGAGCGCATGCAGTGTTGAGGAAGATAGGCACAGCAACCCGTTTCCTGTTCTACCGAACAATAGAGGCACACATTTGCATTTTGCCCCCAGAGAGTGGTGACTGGTCAATTGGCACTGACATTATTCTGAAGTTTCCCAGAACTTCAATCATACGGGGGAAATCTTCGATTACTGCCGCTTTTTTTGGACAAGAAGCTCCCAAATGTTGAGAGAAGGGGGCTGTGTTTGTACTTAACCCAAAACAACACACACACACACACACACACACACACCCACGCACGGACGCACGCACGCATGCATGCACGCACACACACACACACACACACACACGCGCGCGCGCGCGCGCACACGCACACACACACACGCACGCACACACACGCACGCACGCACGCATGCACGCACGCACGCACACACACACACACACACACACGCGCGCCCATAGGCCCTATTTAGGTATTTCCCGAACTGTCATTGTCGTGTGCCCTAATCAAAGCAGTTTGAGTTTTGTTTTTTTTTTTATGTAAAATAAACCCTGCATACATCGTCCTATGCCATCATCATCCACATAGATAGGCCTACCTTAAATCTTGCTGATCTTTCTTAGCGTCGTTTTCGAGTGTTCTGTAAATAAACCTTCCATACATCGTCCTGTCTCATCATCATCCATAAAGACACCTTAAACCTGGTTACAATTTGTTTAGCGTCGTTTCCGAGTCTTCTCTGGCGTGTGAGGAAAGGTTTGTAGGAATCTTGTTACCCATATTCATTGCTAAATTTACCCAGCAACAGCGTCACACAGGTTGCCATTTTCCTACACCAAACTTGCAGGGTGTCGGGAGAGACACTCCGGAAGGTGATTAAGTGACATCGGTGGTCCTGTCCTGTGTGCGTGTCTTTCATGGTGACAACAGGTCAGTGTGACCTAAACTAGTAGTCAGGTGAAAAACGACACCTGATTCAAAATGAAAATGTGGAAGTTGTGTGTGTTGTGTGTGTGTGTGTGTGTGTGAGAGAGAGAGAGAGAGAGAGAGAGAGAGAGAGAGAGAGAGAGAGAGAGAAACAATACCATTATAAAAAGAACAGCCTGACTGACGACGGAAAATGGTGATTAAAACCCCCAAAATACGATCGAACATGGGGATAGTGACGCACGGTTTCTGCGCTCGTAGGCGAACACAGCGGAAGTGCACCCCGCGTGAGAAGTGTTCGCCGACGGTCAGGTAAACAAGCAGACGAAGAACTCAGTGCGACGCTAGGCCTTGAAGAGAGCGGACTAGCTGACTTGTAGTTAACTAGGGAGTTCGACACTCGGCCTTGAGGGGAGCGGACTAGCTAATTGTAGTTAGCTAGGGAGCTACGTCGTACTACAGTGACAGTAACCCTAGTGACAGACCAGTGCTAGGGCCTCCAGTTCATAGGAGACAGTTTTGCCCTAGCACTGCGACAGTACAGCCATAGACGGTTACAACGGCTAGGACGGCTTTGACAGTGCCACTGCTGGGCCCGGATACTGACAGTGACAGTGACAGACTCAACTTGGTAGCTCATGCCAGTGAAGGGCTTGGGAAAGAATCCTGATGAAACCCCCAAGCCAGAGTCTGGACTGACCAGGTAAGGTAGAGTGCGTGTGTGCGTGAGTGCAAAAGTGCTAGGTATATAAACGAACTTCCCGTAAGTGTAGGGAAAACACTTCATTGGTGTCAGGAGTGGGATGTACTTAGCACTTTCAGTTGGTACAACCCTAGCTGTAAGTTAACAACAAACAGAAGTTGTTAATAGCGTTGGGTGTTGGTGTGTTTTTTACACAGACCAGGTACTAGTTGTACTCCACACTAGCACTTTCCAGTCGCTCCATTTATAAAAGGGAGAAAGATTTATTCAGTACGTCTTAGGGCTGAATGTAACACAGCTTCTGGATTGAGCAGTGCAGCGTGTGTGTTCAGGGAAAAGGAAGGGGAAATTTACATTATCCATGATGATGTCCGTTCCTTGTGGCAAACCCAGTGACGACCTGCTTGCACTGATTGATTTTGGAACGCAGCAGGGGGCCATGGGAGATTTAAAAGAGCCCCAAATAGCCTCCGCATTAGGGGGAAGAAAGGAAAGAGTACTCCCTTACCCACATGGGATGAGCAGCAGTCCATGGATGATTTCTGGTCCTCTCTTCACTCGGGGGCAAGCAAAAGCATATAAGTCGAGTTGCTGAACCCAGTGATGCCAGTTTCTTGCTCGCTGAGCTGCCACCAGTTCCGACTCATCCCACCAAATTTTGTGGACAACCTGGTTGAGTTGGAAGTGGGCTCTTCTGGGTCTGCTGAAAAATTGGAACCCCCCTCCCTCCAGAATGGTGAGAAAGCAATCACCAGGAAGGAGCGAGTCTTTTAGACTTGATTACTCAGATCGAGGACACGGACGGACAGTCGCGGAGGTCTGCGTCTTTTGTCAGGGTCAGCCTCTAGCAGACAGCGTTGCCACAGATTTGGGTCAGAGTCTCTCTGACGTGGGGACACAAGCAGAGTCTGAAGCAGTCGAATCCTGAAGCAAGGTCACAGGGACGACGGCATGGACACCATGACGGGGACTTTAGACATAAAGATTCAAGGCATCTTTCCCCATACTCAAGTAGGTTCAGGTCGCCAGCACCAACTGACCACATTCGTCAAGATTTTTGCTGGAGATCATGACCAAGAGCAAAGAGATGGGGAGGGGCGTCTGTATAGTGGCAGGAGGCATGATGGACGAACACACGGCCCCCGTCGAGCTCTCCCCTGCCCTCGAGAGTAACTTGGAGCAGACACCAAAGGTCTAGGTCACACAGAAACAGGTTTTACTGCCATGACCACCACGGCTGCGCTGAGAGCGAGTCAGAATTGTATTCTGACTCCTCAGACAGCAGCATGGAAAACAGTCCTGATAGGCACCCCCATTCTGGACCAAGAGGGAACCCCTGGAAATTGCCCCCCAAATCTACAGTATAACGGAAGCACAAACTGGCTGTCATTCAAGTACAGGCTTGACAGCTATAGAACAGCCCTCAACTGGTCCGAGAATGAGAGTCGGGATTGCCTGGGATGGTGTTTGGAGGGAAA
>JADBJO010015965.1:12500-15000 GCA_016801955.1 Conus betulinus | reverse complement strand
TTATGTTCTTATTCCAGTCTAAGTCTGAAATCTTTCTTACTCTACACACTCTTTCACCATTGTATGTCTTTTTTTTTTTTTTTTTTTTTTTTGTTTAGCGTTTTCTTTTCTCTTTCTCTGTCATAAGCGTCCTTTGGTTTGCCATGTCTACAGATATCTGTTTTGAGTGTGAACACATGATAACACTTTCTGTAAGAAAGGGAAAAAAAAATATATTGCTGAACAAAATGGACACTTTTATGGAATAGACACACTGCCGCCAAAGAACTTCTGATTGACAAATAACAAAAAAATGCACACGTATCAAAAAGGCCCATCAATCCATACATTTCGATACCGTCTTCGTGATAACTAACTTGATTTAACTGGATTTTTAAAAGAAAAACATTTGATGTATTTATTAATTAATACATATGTATATTTTGTCTTCGTCAGTTTTAAGTAACATCCTGACCATCAGAAAATCTCTACGGGACATTCTTTCTTGTCTGGGCTGGGGGGGGGGGGGGGGGGGGGGGGGGGGGGGGTTCCTCCAAGTTTTTTTTTTTTTTTTTTTTTTTTGTTGCTTGCTTGATGTTTTATTTTCACTACCGCAAACAGGGAACATTCGCCTGTACATTAAAAACCCTCTAAAATTCTGTCTTTAGGGATGATATCGAAACACAACAGCATTTTTGCTTGTTTTGTTATGTGGACGATGACGTATTCTTCTGCAAAGGATGAATCGGGAATTAAAGGGCGAACACTGTTATATAAAGTATGCTTCATAGAAAGGAACTTGATTTAAAAGCTTATCAAAGGGGGGGGGGGGGGGGGGGGGGGGCGGAAGGGAGGGGGGAGTGGGGGAGTTTTTTCACAGATGTTGACCTTGAAGAGAAAACTTCCTCTGGCCTGGCGACGTTAAGCGGGCATTGAACCCAAGATCTGGACAAAAGAGCAATGCCTTTACCCATTAGGCCAACCAGAATCCGGGCAGTCTGTAGGATTTCACTGAATTTTCAGACATCTGAAACTGCTAATTAGGCTCTGTAGCTTGGATCGTGTTAGATAGGCTTTTTTTTTTAATGCGCTTGTACTTGTGTGTGTGTGTGTGTGTGTATGTGTGTGTGTGTGTGTGTGTGTGTGTGTGTGTGTGTGTGCGTGCGTGCGTGCGTGCGTGCGTGCCTGTGTGTTTGTGTGTGTGTGTGTGTGTGTGTGTGTGTGTGTGTGTGTGTGTGTGTGTGTGTGTGTGTGTCCACGTGCGCCTGTATCTGCGTATCTCTCTGCGCTCTCTCTCTCTCTCTCTCTCTCTCTCTGTGTGTGTGTGTGTGTGTGTGTGTGTGTGTGTGTGTGTGTCTGTTTCTTTCTTTACCTGTGTATTTGTGTGTGCGAGCGCGCACGCCTGGATCTTTGTTAGAAAGGCTTTTTTATACGCAAGTGTAAATGTATCAGTGTGTCCGCGTGCGCGAGCGCGACCGTGCGTGTGCATGCGAGCGCGCGCGCGCGCGCGCGCGCTCGCGTGTGTGTGTGTGTGTGTGTGTGTGTGTGTGTGTGTGTGTGTGTGTGTGTGCGCGCGCGCGCGCTCGTCGGTATCTCTGTATTAGGGTTGGGTGTGTTGGCCTCAAGCGTACATATGTTAGCCCGTCAATGAAAATCCTCTTACTGTCAAGATGCAGGGTCTGCCACTGCCCAGCGATCTGTTTCCTACTGCTATTTCTGATAGTGATTCCACTTCAGCCTGACGAGCGTGGAGATGCCATGGTATACTGTTATCGCCTTAAAAACATGGTAACAGGGAAAAAAAACCGGTCGGGAATTCCAGTGTCGAAGGATCATCAGGAGCGCCGAAGCGTACGTGAGAAAAATATACGTTCAGAATGTCTCTCTCACGTTCTCATCGGAGATACTTTTAGTATTTGAACATTCACTTTGTGAAATGAATTCACTCGGAAGGGCTTTAGCTTTTTCACCTGTCCAAGGGCTTTAGCATTTTTCCTGTCCACTTTAGCTGTTCACCTGTCCAGACACTCGAGTAAGGTAAAGTTTAGGTCAAGCGCGTGGAGCGCTAAATTCTGTAGCGATGTTACCTGACCCTGAAAAGGACTCAGGCCTATTGCTGTGCATCACCTGTTTATGGGTCGTCTAGTCTAATTTACATTAGGAAGTTATGAGGAGAAAGGTCCTAATACTGACATTTAATTAAACATGAGCCATATTTTGCATTATCCATACTTTACTATCGATGCAGCTGTCATTGCTTGCATTTGATTCGCTAGATTACTATAGAGGTCTCAATATGGACATCCTGGTTCTGTCCTGCTGTAGCCTTTCTGAAAATGACTGAGTGTAGTGTTTATAGCCATTTATAGTCTCGTATTAGATCATACAATCCGTTTATAGTCTAGTATTATAATATACAATTTATTTAAAGTCTAGTATTTATACAATCAGGAGCCGTTGAACAATTAAGAGACGTGAAAACTCTATGAATTGTGTACTTAGCCAAACTACCGTACCTGTT
>JADBJO010015965.1:0-7500 GCA_016801955.1 Conus betulinus | reverse complement strand
TTTTTTTTTTTTTTTTTTTCCCTCCCCCTTTTGGGGTGAGGAACACATTGTCTCACAAATCGACCTAGTCCCCAATGGGGTTGACCTTGAAACGAAAGGAAAAAAAAAAAAACACAAGGAAAACATGAGGAAGGTCCAGCAGCGAGACAACATATTCGTGTGTGTGTGTGTGTGTGTGTGTGTGTGTGTGTGTGTGTGTGTGTGTGTGTGTGTGTGTGTGTGTGTGTGTGTGTGTGTGTGTGTGTGTGTGTGTGTGTGTGTGTGTGTGTGTGTGTATGTTGACCGTACACACGTAGTAATGTTTGATGTATGTAGGGCGTGTGCATGTAGGCGTGTGCATGTATGGTTCTGAGAGTGCGTGTATGGGGCGTGTATGATTTTTTGCTAAACTTTCCGATATCTTAACTGATTTTCAAATATCATGGACATTGGTAATTTTGATTCAGTCTTTTTAGCAATACTTACACACATTTTTGCTATCAAAATTATATAATTAATTTTCTTTAGATTCACTGCATCGATATCGTCGCTCTTCTGTGTTTTCCAAACAGAACATCAACCAGAGATAAGGATACATTAATGTCGCACACTGTACTAGTATAAATTGGCTAATGTATTTCCAGAAGTATCTAACAGTTGGACATTCATAAAAGAAATGCTCGATATAATCGATTTCGTCAGTACAATAAGAACATTTTTTATCATCACGTATTTTCATCTTGCATAGCATAATATATAGTGGGATAATGTTATGCAAAATTTTCCACTGCAGCACTCTCAATCGTGTTTCTTTTGTACACAAGCGAGGGATCTGCCAAATATTCTTGTTTAATTCTATGCCAAATTTGTTTTTCCAAAAGCTAAAGGCACAGGGATCCGATTTTTGCAACATACATATTGTTTTCCGAAATTCTCTACAGGCTATCAGTTTCTTGCCACAAAAGAGTGGGGGATCTGAAAAATCACTGTTACACCGATCTTCTTCACTTATACTTGAAACATATTGTCGGACAGCAGCGGTTACTACATTATATTCGAGTGTTCTGGAGGGTGAGTCTCCAATCCTATTACGTATTTCAGGCAAAGATAACATTCCACTGGCACCAAACATATCCTGAACTATCAGTATACCACCTCGTATCCAATCGGGAAAGAAAAGAACGTTTCCTCGATATATAATGCCACGGTTGTTCCACAAAAAAGGAAGAACGTGCTGAAGATCCATCATGCTTATTGAGATCTAACCATGTTTTTAACTGTTTTCCAGAAAAAAAAATTAACTAAATGTAAACCTTTAAGCACACCACTATTAACATTTGCATAGAAGCACACATAATTACTGCCAAACGGAGCAAAAATCTTTTTCGGGATAAAGGACCACTTCTCATTTCTCCGGCTCTCCACAGACGTATTACCCAATGCAGAAGAAACGCAGACTGCATTTGTCTGATCTATCATTTTCAAACCTCCCTGTTCAAAATCTTTACAAATAACATTTTCTCTTAACTTTTTCATATGCTCTTTTATTACAGTTTTGCTTACGCCATAGAAACCTAAAAAGTATTCTGTTGATTTCTATAAGCACATTGTCTGGAATTACCAACGCCTGCATGACATAGACTAATTGAGATATCAAAAATGTCTTTATAATACATACTTTCCCCATTACACTTAAATTTCGTTTTTCCCAAGAATGAATAATTCTTTTTATATTGTCGATTCTTTGCAACCAGTTTTCCATTACCAAAGAAGCACATCTATCACTGACAAAATAAACTCCAAGAATTTTTAATCTATTTTTCCAGAAATTCCATACCATACATCTTCACAATGTTTTTTACTTCCTAACCACATTGCCACTGTCTTGTGACGATTTATCTCCAATCCTGAAAACAACGAGAAATCAAATAATATGTTGAGTGCATGCAACATGTCGTGCTCATCCTTCAGAAATAAAGTTATATCATCCGCATAAAGTGCAAGTTTGATTAAAGTAGCCAAAGTATTGTTACCAGATCTCCATAAATCAAGCCCTTTATATTACGACAGTTTCTTATTTTTATTGCTAAAATTTCTATAGCTGTCACAAAGGCCAACGGTGAAAATGGACAACCTTGACGAATTCCTGTTTCTACTGGAAAATACTCGGATATCCAACCACAGTAATTCACACAACTCGTAGTATTTTTCATTATTACTTCAACCCATTTAATAAAATCCATCCCGAAGCCAAATTTTTTAAATGCGGTTATCATAAAGTCTTTTGAAATACGATCAAATGCTTGAGTGTAGTCAATACTGAGTAGCACACCAGGTTTATTATTTGCATTCAGTTGCTCGATTACATCATCAATTTGCCTAACTAATGTCCCTACACTCCGCCCTTTAATATACCCCACTTGATCTTCGTCAATGACGTCTTGTATTACCTGCCCCAAACGGTTAGCTAAGCTTTTGGCCAAAAGTTTATAATCAGTATTTGTCAGAGATATAGGTCTCCAATTTTTTAACTCATTCCTCGGTAGATCCTTACCTTTATGTAATAAAGTAATAACTGCTTTTCTTTGTTGTGTTGGTGAAAGTGATCCTTTATCAAATGCAACGTTGAAAGACAGAGTGAGCAATGTTTTTATGTGTTGCCAGAAAACTTTAAAAAAACTCGACCGTAATACCGTCACAACCTGGTGATGTTCCATTATTTAATTTTTTTAGTGCCTCAAGGAGTTCGTCTTCTGTCACCGTACCTTCACAACTGTTTTTCTGAATCTCAGAAATATGAGGAACACTTGCGTCTGCCAAAAAGTTATCTACTTGCTCAGACATGTTAGCATATGACAGTTTCTTTGTGTACAAATCAGCAAAGAAATCTTTTTGAACTTTTAATATCTCGGTCTGATTAGTTCTTAATACATTGTTTTTTTTCTAAAACACCTTCCATTATTTTAGAATTAGCTCTTGATTTTTCAAGACTGAGAAAATATTTAGTATTTTTCTCCCCTTCTTCTACCCATTTACTCTTGCTCTAACCTGTGCAGCACGTGCCTTATAATTTTCCAGTATTTCAATTTTCTGTGCCAAGTGTGTGCGTTCATTCTGAGCCTGAGTACAGTCTGGCTCAGATGAAAGCAGGACATCTACCTCGTTTAGTTTATTATATAAATCTATCAACATATTTTTTTTCTTACCATACTTTTGTGTTTACTATAGTTCATAGAAAAAGTTTTAATCTTTATTTTCAAAACTTCCCATTCCATTTGATAGTCTGCATGTTCATTTATGTATGAAATGTGATCATCTATTAAAGCATTCATTTCATTTACAAACTCTAGATCGTTTAGTAATGAATTATTAAACTTCCACAATCCAGGGCCTTTCTATACTAGAAAATTTCACGGTAATAGAGCATGCTCTGTGGTCAGTGGAAGGCATAGAGTGAATGTTACATTCCAACGTTTTATCGAAAATTTTCGGAACTCATAAAGATATAATCGAGTCTTCTTGCAATAAATGGAGACTTTTTACTCCAGGTAAATTCTTTTTCATTTGGATGAAATAATCGCCAGCCATCGAACAAGTTATGGTTTGCTACCCAGTCACAGAATCTCTGTACTGCGTTATCTGCATGTGTTTTCCCCGAAAACAATATCTACATCATTATCTAACACACAATTAAAATCACCACATATTAATATATTATCTGAAATTATATTTGACATTACTTTTTCTAATTCTTCAAAAAATAACGTTTCTCTTGAGCAGTATTAGGTGCATAAATATTTAAAACTACTATCTTTCTCTGTGATATTTCCACTTCAACGGCCAAAATTCTTCTTGAGCTGTGTAGTATTACGTGACTGTCAACTACGTTTTCACGGAACAAGATTACCTGTCCACAACTATGTGCTGTGAAAAGTGTTACATAGAAATTCCCTGTACCCCATTCTTTTTTCCATTGATCATGTACATCTTCTGTGATGTAAGTCTCCTGTAAACATATAATATCATATTTTCTCTCTTTAATTATTTGAACAACGCTTTTCTTTTTAAACGAGACCGCAGTCCTCGTACATTTAGCGAAAACAGACGCAAATTTGAGTCGCAAGCCATGAGGAAGTCCGATGCCATAACAAAGTCCGTTACCCGAGAATTAATCCGAAAACAAGTCCGTAAAGCCAAAGCGGTCGTCGTTAGGGAAAGCATGTATGAACACATTCTGCCTATCCCACGTCTTTTTGAGAGTGGGACAGGGAGGATGCACGCGACATGCGTGAGTATGGTGTGAAACTGATGTGACCAGTTCACTGCTGTTGGGGAATCTCCGTCCGTTTGCACCTGATTCAAACCGGTGTCAGGTCTGACTGTTTCCCTTTCTTTGACGGTGTTTACCCGGCCAGATTTAAGGTGAGGTGTAACTGAATTACTATCCTCTGGCACCGAACGAGGTGACTCCTCTGCCTTTGCCTTTTCCATAGCAGAACACTCTGCATCTGCAGCCTGAGTGAGTTGAGTCTCAGGTACAATATCTGTATGAGAGTCTTCAAAGACGTCCTCTGTCTCATCAAAGGTAGACGGTGCAAGGTCGACGTCCTGGATCGGGGGGGGGAAAGTGCAGGGAAGAAGCATTACTGCGGTCTGTAGTCATCTCCTCCAGACCAGGTTCCAAGGATACCGGATCAGGAAAAGCACCACACTCCGGGTCCCCACGTCTGTGTCCACTCTGATGACACTCTCTGCAGGTGACCATGTTCTGGCACTGGTGCAAAAAATGACCAGGCTGTAAACATCTGGAGCACACCGGCTTCCGTACCACCTTTGGCTGTTCTTTTTATGATAAAGTCTTGCCGTGAAAGAGCCGACCTTAATAAATCGCTCTAACGGGACAGCGGGAGTGTTGATGAAAACAAACCGTCTTCCACAAAAACGAGTAAGTTTGCCATCTTTATTTCGGATTTTTTCCATGAGAAGGGAAGATCTCAGAACACAACCTAATCTGACCAAAGCAGATTCAATGTCATTCCCTGCCACTGAAATGGGTATGTCAGAAATGAACAGCTTTGTCACAGGTGCCTCTTCTGTCCACCTCTGACAATATACGGATTCTTGTCATGAAGAGACACTGTATGGCCATTTAGCACAATACCTTCAATCAACAGTTGATTTCTGGAGGTTCGATTCATGGGATAGACACGCCATAAACCCCTTATCAACTGAGCTCCCAAACAGTCTCAGATCCACACACCCGCTCAGCTGCCAGGCAAATGTCTAAAGCAGCGATAGGGTCACGGGTGAGCGCAAAAGACCTGAAATGTGACGTCAGCCAAGGGGAGGTCATGCATTTGCAGACTGTGAATGATGTCAGTGGTGGAATTCCTCCCAAACAGGTGAAATGATTGGTGGGTGGGTGTTCTGATCAATTATCAGTTTAATATGAAATGTTGGCTCAAGTTTATGCTTGCCCTTAAAAATGGTTACATGGATTGTACGGTGATTTGGTGTAAAATCTTAATTGTGGCGTGTGACCAACGTGCTTCAGTTCTCACTCTGTGACAAACAGAACAGAAAGTGGCTCAATTCTCACTCTGTGACAACAGAACAGTAAGTGGCTCAATTATCACTCTGTGACAACAGAACAGAAAGTGGCTCAATTCTCACTCTGTGACAACAGAACAATAGGTGGCTCAATTCTCACTCTGTGACAACAGAACAGTAAGTGGCTCAATTCTCACTCTGTGACAAAACAGAACACTAAGCGGCTCAATTCTTACTCTGTGACAAACAGAACAGAAAGTGGCTCAATTCTCACTCTATGACATGAGAAAAGTAAATGGCTCACTTCTCACTCCATGACATGAGAATAGTAAATGGCTCAATTCTCACTCTATGACAAGAGAACAGAAAAGTTGCTCAGTTCAGACTTTGAGAGACAACAGATCCGAAAGTGGCTCAATTCTCACTCTGTGACGACAGATCCGGACCCATTGTCCCTGAGAGTGAGGCGACCAGTATAGGCCAGGCAGAGGAGGGAGCAGCAACAGAAGCAGAAGAAGCCGCAGCAGCAGCAGCAGCAGCAGGAGAGGGCGGCCATGTCGGAAAAGCAGCATCAACGCGGCAGCCCAAAAGCGTGCACAACAGCCAGGTCTTGCTGTATAACAAGAAGACTGACATCACGTGAGGGCTACAGTCCGTTTGTCTGTCTGTCTGTCTCTCTCTCTCTCTCTCTCTCTCTCTCTCCTCTCTCTCTCTCTCTCTCTCTCTCTCTCTCTCTCTCTCCCCTCTCTCTCTCTCTCTCTCTCTCTCTCTCTCTCTCTCTCTGTGCCTGCCTGTCTGTCTCACTATGTATGCTGATTGTCAGCATGTCAGTCTGTCTGACGTCACGTAAGGTAGACAGTGTGTGTGTATGTCGTGCGTGCGTGCGTGAGTGCCTCTGTGGTGTGTGTGTGTGTGTGTGGTGTGTGTGTGTGTGTGTGTGTGTGTGTGTGTGTGAAACTGAAAACTGTCGGATCAAACATTGTGTTTTGTCAGTACAACACTATGTTAATCTGACAGTAAATGGTTTCAGTCAGTCAGTGTGTGTGTGTGGTGCATGCGCGCGCATACATGCGTACGTGCGCGAGTGTGCCAGCGTACATGTGTGTGTGTGTGTGTGTGTGTGTGTGTGTGTGTGTGTGTGTGTGTGTGTATCTCTGTGTGCGCGTGCGCGCAAAACCACGTCTGCATGCACGCGTATTTTGTCCATTTGACAGTCCTTTTTTTAATGTCTGTGGATCTGTCTGTATGCCCACGTGTATCATTGTTATTGGCTTCCAGAACAGTTTTGAGACTTTTCAGGATTAGCAGTTGTAGAACAACAAATAATAGACGTGCGTGGACTAGCTATTCTAATTGTCTATTAGTTTTCAAAGCAGCGTATGAGCTGTGCTCAGCATTTTTGGGATTCAGGTGTGTTTTTAAAGTTTGGCACCATTCGTACAAGTCCTCTTGAAAAACTCAGTATTGTTCGAAAGCTTTGTGTGATGGCATAAAGTGCCACTGCGTCTCTTTGACACTCAGAGCTGTTTGAAAGCTTTGTGTGATGGAGTTAAATTCCACCTTTTCTTGACATTTAGAGCTGTTGAAAAGCTTTGTGTGATGGCATAAAGTACACCAACGTCTTTTGACACTCAGAGCTGTTTGAAAGCTTTGTGTTGTGGAGTAAATTCCACCTTTTCTTGACATTTAGGGCTGTTTGAAAGCTTTGTGTGATGGAGTGAATTACACCTTTTCTTGACATTTAGAGCCGTTTGAAAGCTTTGTGTGATTGAGTAAATTACACCATTTTTTGACATTTAGGGCTCGTTGAAAGCTTTGTGTGATAACATTTGTACAGCGTATATTGATATTCAGAGCTGATTGAAAGTCGTCGTCTGTCACATGTGCCTCGTCCTTCAAGCATTCCAGCTTATGAACAGGGGTGGCGAATCTCCTGGTGACATTTACTGGCTGAAGAACCCAAAGAATGAT
>JADBJO010015964.1:37500-41979 GCA_016801955.1 Conus betulinus | reverse complement strand
ACAGACAGACAGACAGAAACCGACAGACGACGACAGACAGACAGAGGGAAGAGAACGGAGGAAAACAATTAAGAGAGATAGAGAGAAGAGAGAGAGACAGACAGACAGACAGACCAGACAGACAGAGGGAAAGGGAACGGGAGGAACACTTAGAGAGAGAGAGAGAGGAGAGAGAGAGGAGAGAGAGAGAGAGAAGAGAGTGAAGGTGTGTAATTCGTCATATTTTGGCTCTAGTTTTTTTCTCAGAATGGCCACTCAGCGCGTTCAGTCGGTACAGTGGGACCCCAGCGCCTCGTGTACAATGTTTCACGTGCACATGGCTCCCGTGTAACTTGCTCTTGACGATGCTGTTGCAATTCATGATATTATACCCCCCAGACCTTTACGTCAAACAGCTTTCCCCACTATTTATTTTTATCCGAATTTCCTCTGTCTGTCTGTCTGTCTGTCTGATCTGGTCTGTCTCTCTCTCTCTCTCTGCTCTCTCTCTCTCATCTTCTCTTCTCTCTCTCTCCCTCTCTCTGCACCTGTTATCTTCTTTCCTCCGTAATCTCCTCTCATCATCTCTCTCTCTCTCTCTCGCTCTCTCTCTCTCACCACACATCACACTCCACACACCACACCACACAACACACACACACACAAACGCGCAGCATGCACAACACAACACACACACACACACACACCACACACACAACACAAGCACACCACACACACAACACACACTCACACACACAAAAAACCCACACACACACACACAAACACACACACACACACACACCACACACACACGTGCACGCTCAGGGACTGAAACCTTGAATTGTCAAACCAATCTGTGCTAGGATTTGCATTTTCTTAGTTTGAAAGTGGACCTGACGTCGATGGCATGACAAAAACTGAACTGCTTCCCCCCAAACTAGGTGGAAAACTATCGTGTCGCTCATGAATCCAAATAACCAAGGTCTGTTTCCGACCGCGAAGTGACTGAGGGGCGGAAAATAAGCAAAGTTTAGAAACAGAGAGGGGTTAGTTTGGTACCCGGCAGGACACAGACGAGACTTTTGTTTTTGTCCTGTACTTTGTTTGTCTTGTGTCCTTGGTGGGACAAACCCCCTCTCTTTCTAATGTTGCTTCAAACAACCAATTACTCTCTCTCTCTCTCTCTCTCTCTCATGTCTCTCTCTCTCTCTCTCTCTCTGTCTCTGTCTGATCCTTTCTGTCTGTCTGTCTTTTTGTCTGTCTGTCTGTCTGTCTGTCTGTCCTCTCTGCTCTCTCTTCGCTCTCTCTCTCCTCTCTCCTCTCTCCCTCTCTCTTCTCTCTCCTTCTTTCTCTTTCTCTCTCTCTTCTCTCTCTCTCTCTCTCTCTGTCTCTCAGAGTATCAGTTATTAATTCAAATGGCCAAATTATCTCAGTCTCTCTCTCTCTCTCTCTCTCTCTCTCTCTCTCTCTCTCTCTCTCTCTCTTCTTCTTCTTCTCTTCTTCTTCTCTTCTTTTCTTCTTCTTCTTCTTCTGATCTTCTTCTTCTCTCTCTTTGTTACTTAAGACACCTGCGCGCTCGACAGCTATCAACACCCCCGCCCCCTGGCCCTGAGTCATCCACCACCCCCACCCCCCCTCTTTTCCATTCCCTCACCTCCACATGCACGCTTGAGAGAAATTACTTTCTACCATCTTTTGTATTTGATCTGTTAGTGTTATTTTTTTCCAGTTTTTCTGCAGGTCTGTGTAGAGTCTGTGAATGGACTTTTGACAGTTTATCAAAACAGATTTTCTTTTGTTTTGTTTTGGTCTCTTACCAAGTTCCCTTATGTTTGTAATGTGAACGTTTGCCCAAGGCATTTTGAATATTTGCTTCATAATAGTTTTTAAGGGTGGACAATTTCCCGAATGTTAATGATCTATTCGATGACGCAGTCAGACGTCCAAAAATGATGAATGCGAGCAAATTATACACAAAGTAAACAAACATACCACGGCGCCGGGAGAGAGAAATCGTTTACGTGTCATGTTTCAGTTTCAATTTCATCAAGCAGAGGTAGCACTGCGTGACGGACTGGTTCCATATCGATACACCTACACCCCACATCCCAGTTTTGAGACCACACAGTAGCATGATTTAGAAACTGATGGGATCAATTAATTAATGACCAGATGAGAGAATTTCAGAAGAGGTGTCTCGTAGGCTACGACTTAGCAATGTCTGACCTACTCATTTAGTTTGGCTCTTACGTGTACGGAAACAAGACAGCCCGCTGCTGGTGTTCGCGTACATTGACGATGTTTTGAAAAAGTGCAAGGGAAGTAATCTATGTTAGAGAGCTCGCGTTTAGCGAGAATGATCCCGCCGTTTTCATATGGAAACAACAGATGCCACTGATGGGCATGCCCAAAGCAAATTGGCCCGCGAACAGGTCAGCTTCACTATGAATCAGAGAGGACAAAAATGGCACAACACCAGGGGGTGCGCCCGTCAAACAGTCATTTTTTTTCTCTGATCGGTATCTTGGCGTGCGCTTTAAATAAAACTATTTGTCTCTTGAAGCCTATTGATTCATCGATAGACTGTGAAAAAAGGTAACGCTATTTCCGACGACGATACAGGTAATCGTCGTCCTTCCGTTGATTACTTTCCGGGACAAGTGTATTGAAAGATCTAATGATCCCACGAGTTGATAGGTTTGTGGCTAAAACATCTTTATCTCCTCGTTTTATAGTTCCAGTAAAGTACTCATACAATAGACCAACGATTACACGGTAGAAAAAAGCTACGAGATAAACTAGAGTATCAGAAATAACACAAGTGTAGCGCATAAGACTGTAAATAAGCAACTCCGGCGTCCTCAGTGGCGCAAAAAACTGACCTTACAACAAAATAGAACAAAACAAACAACACAAAACCGAACACAATGCTTCGTCCTCGTTGTCATTGTCCTCAAAGGTAGTCACCTTGCTGAAGAGGGCCATGTAGGTCGAAACGCGTTGTTTTTGCTTTGTAATTTGTTTTAATCTTACGGTCGGAGGCACGGCATTCATCCTTGCTCTTATGGGCAATTTCTGGCGGTTTCTGCAATTTTGCCTTTGCCCTTTTGTCATTTCGCCTGGCGGCCATCCAATATGAAACCCGCAGACGTGAGAGAGAGAGTGGAGATAGTTTTGGCCGAGGTAATGTTGAGAGTTGAACCACTCGGAGAGATGAGAAGAGGAGAGCGGAGCCAAGACAGGAAAGCAGAACACGACAAGACATAAAGACAGATCGAGGACAGACACGACTGCCGACCGACACACACACACAACAGCACACACAAACAACCACACCACACACACACACCACAGACACACACAATCTCACTTCCTACACCCCCCACCCCACACACGCGACAGGAACCACACACACACACACGCACGCACGCACGCACGCGCGAGAGCGAGCTGCAGCACACACCACACACACACACACCACACACAACACAGAGGGAGAGAGAGAGAGAGGAGTTTTTGATAAATTGCCGTCATGTACGGTTGGAATGCTGGATGATATGTATGACAACCCCAGGATGCCATGTGAAAGAGAGAGAAGACCCAGGCAGAAGAAAGAGAGGACATGGATCCGGTTCTTTCGCGCAGCCAGAGAGATCGATCCCTGCGCACAAGGAATAAGGACGGGGGGGGAGGGGGTGCCCGGGGGGCGACTGGGAGGGGGGAGGAATTAAAGGCTATAGCGTGCCATAAACACTTCAAAGTTCTGCCAGTAGAGATTCTTTTTAAACGCAGGTGCCACTCCTGAACGATGTTGCGTGATTTGATTATATTTCGTCCCCACCCGCTGTGTCAGAGTCTCATAGCGGTGCCATCACATGTTAAAGTTCAACCAGAATATTCTTCTAACGCAGGTGCCACTCCTGAAAGATGTTGCTGATTTGATTATCGTTTAGGTCCCCACCTGGCTGTGTCTAGAGGCTATAGCGTGTCATACGTTTCATCGAAGAAAGATTAGTAACGAAAACAGCTCCAAAGAAGTGGAGATGCGACTGGAGCTGTTTTTTTTCTTTTTTTTTTTTTTCTCTCTCTCTCTTTTTTGTTTGTTTGTTTGTTTTTTTGCGTTGTTCCCTGTGAAATATAGTTGTAGGTCTGAATGAATGAAAAAAGCTGATTTCCAAACACCAGTTGTATACGTGTACTGTGGGGGTGGGTGGGTGGGTGGTGGTGGTGGTGTGGTGGTATGGGAGGTGGTGGGGGTGGGGTGGTGGTGTGGTGGTGGTGGTGTGTGTGGGGGTGTGTGGTGTGTGTGTGTGGGGGTCGGGGGTGTGTGTGTGTGTGTGTGTGTGGCACAAAAACTGGAAGACGATGCCTATTCAAGTTAGTTACATACGAAACGCATGTGTCGTTCAGTTATTGATGATATCATTGTAATTTTAAACCTACGTGGAAAAAACAATGAGATCTGCGTTCAACTGGTCATTCGAATACTTTGATTCACCG
>JADBJO010015964.1:22500-32500 GCA_016801955.1 Conus betulinus | reverse complement strand
GTTTCTGTTACTAGAGAATACAGCGTGAAATGGGACCACGCTGGCACGATTTGTCCTCGCTTGCAAAAAACTCTCACATTGATAGATCGCCCAGTTCGAGGAGGACACGTGCTGTAGGCACGGTCAGCTTATGCGGGGAAAAGAGGAGAGGAGGGAGGGAAGAGGGGAGGGGAAAGAGGGTCGACACTGGCCGTGGTCACGATAGGCGCCGGCTGGATTGAACTCTCAGCTGTCTGCATGTCTGTCAGCTCGGCGCACAAACCCACTGGGCCATTCAGTGTCCCTGGTTCCTTCTCCTACGGCATTTTTTTTTATCGGGTAGTGTGTCTCGGTCGTTTGGCTCGTTTCCCTCACTGCACTCCCAAATAGCCTCGCGAACATCGGATTTATACGGCTGTTTGGTGTGTGTGTGTGTGTGTGTGTGTGTGTGTGTGTGTGTGTGTGTGTGTGTGTGTGTGGTGTGTGTGTGGTGTGTGTGTGTGTGGTAGTGTAGTGGTGGTGTGTGGGTGTGCGTGCGTTCGTATGTGTGTGGTGATGGTGGTAGAGGTGGTGTATGTGTGTGTGTGTGTGTGTGTGTGTGTGTGTGTGTGTGCGTGCGCGCGCGCGCGCGCGTGCATGCGTGTATGTATATGTGTGTGTGCGTGCGTGTACGTGCGTGCGTGCTTGTGTGTGTGTGTGTGTGTATGTGTGTGTGTGTGTGTGTGTGTGTGTGTGTGTGTGTGTGGGGTGGGTGGGTGGTGTGGGTGTGCGTGCGTACGTGTGTGTGTGGTGATGGTGGTAGAGGTGGTGTATGTGTGTGTGTGTGTGTGTGTGTGTGTGTGTGTGTGTGTGTGTGGGTGTGTGTGTGTGCGCGCGCGCGCGCGCGCGTGCATGCGTGTATATGTATATGTGTGTGTGTGTGTGCGTGCGTGTACGTGCGTGCGTGCTTGTGTGTGTGTGTGTGTGTGTATGTGTGTGTGTGTGTGTGTTCAGTTTGCTTGTTTGTTTGTTGTGTTTGGTTTGGCTATCAGTAGGCACGACGGTTTTCCCAACGCTGAGGAGTGAAGTAAGACCAGGGAGAGCAGGGGGAACCATGTTTGGGAAGCAGCAATAAATCACAGGCTGATGGCCGTATAACACGAACGTTCACTGTCACTGGAAAACATTCACACCGTCAGACACTCGCCGTCCTACCTGCAAATGGCTGCAGGGGCGTGTGGCACGCAGTCAGGCAAGCACATGCTGGAGTGCGAGCACACACACACACACACACACACACACACACACACACACACACACAACACACACACACAAACACGCGCGCACACACACACACACACACACACACACACACACACACACACACACACACACACACAACACACACACACACACACACACACACCACAACAGACGAGAGAGAGAGAGAGAGAGAGGAGAGAGAGAGAGAGAAGAGAGAGAGAGCGTATTTCGCGTTTGCCAACGCTCATGTCATAATGCAGCGGTCTAACCTAATTTATGTGCTTACGTCTCCAGCTCCTGCTTAAATCATCGTCAAACACACCACGGAGGCGTTCTCTGTAGTCATCTAACGTGTTTTTGTTACTGATGTCATCCTCATGTCGTTACCGATGTTAGAAGCATTGGAACGGGGAAGTAAACGTAACAAATTTGGGAGAGAGGGGATGGGGGGGGGGGGGGGGGGGGGGGGGGGGGGGGGGGGAGACAAAAGCAGATGTCGGCGCGTAGATCGAATTTGCAGCGATTCTTCAGTTTGCGACGGTGGGAAAGCAAAATAATGACGTTAGTGATGATAACAAAGTTGTAATGCTATTTAGGGGCGGTTTACACTACCACTTTTTGTTGTTTGTTTGTTTAACCGAGTCTATCTGGCCTGTGGCCCGAGCCATTGCGTGGACATCTCACCTTTTTCATGCCGGCCTATGGCCCTGCTTGTGAGGTGGTGAGCCAAAGACGGGCCAAGCGTGGCCACGTTGCAGTTTCCCCCATATCAGCTAGGGTTTGAGATATAGCAGAAAGAACTGCCGCGAGTTTCTGGACAGAGGAGCAAACACAAACCCTGCTGAATTCAGGTGTAGGTAAAGGAGGCCGTTCAGAAGAAGCCGGTCTCATGCACAAGAATGTTTTTTTTTCATATTGGCGTTTATTGAAACCATCCTCGCTGCAGGGCATGGCGCGAAAGAAAATAGTCCAAGTCCAAAAAAAAAATGGCGTGGCACGCTTTTGTGAAAAAATTGCGTGGCACGCTTTTGTGAATCCTAGAGAGCTGAGAAGATGATTCCAACTTTTCCACTTGCGTACAAACGTTCAACATTGACATGCATCATAAAAAAAAAAAAAAAAAAAAAAAAATGCTCGCCTTTTTAGGTAGAAATGAAAACTAAGAGGGGCAGCGAGGCTCGGATGCCCAAGAATGGTTTTCTGTTAACTCGCATATTGGCGTTTATTGGAAACATCACTCGATGAAGGGCATTGGCGAAGAAAAAGAAACCCGGAAGAAGCACCCTGAAAAAGAAGAACGGACTTAGGAAAATGAGCATCACAGTCAGATCCGAAAAGAAAAAAATGGCGTGGCACGTCTTTGTGAATTAGAGAGTGACAGAAGATGATCCAACTTTTCCACTTGCCGTACAAACGTTCACAGTTCAATTTGCATATAAAAAAAAAAAAAAAACAAAAAAATAAAAATAAACACCATGCTGCCTTTTACGCGGAATACATCATGCTGCAGACGTGGACAAAAGCCGAATTGTTAAAAACGAATCGTATGGCAGTTAACTCTTCGCCCCAATCCGCGCAACGGCCATTGTTAAGAGTAAAGCCCGCCACGAAAGATCGTAACGCGCACCGTGTGTTACCTCGGGAAAATGATAGCACCTTGAATCTCCAGAGACGCTCATATAACCAACCCAGGCCACTAATGGGGTTGAAACCGTAGCAAGACCGCCCTGGTGATCTCAAAGCAGGCCAACCCCGAGCCAGCCATGCGCGAACAATCGACCCAAGCTCGAACCCATACCACGCCTCGAACCATACCAACTGCCTTCCGGCATAACCCGCCCGAACCGAGCGATAATTTCCGCATACAGCATGGGGAACATTCCCCACGCCCAAGGCTAGTCAGATGATTTCGAACAAAGTGACCACGCCGGACATACCGCTCCGATGCGTGTCCATAAACATGCTCTCACCGGTAAACTGACCTACGCCGGTTTGAACCATCGCCATGCGGACCACCAACGATTCCTCAGTAGTATGCAAGACTTAGCGCTAAGTCAAACGATAACCGAACGAATTATACAGAGACATGGTGATATCGTCCAATCGCACAGCTGCATCCATACCATGCTCGAGCTCCCCCCTCGTGGACATGACCCAAGCTAGATGTAGCCAAAACGACGGGCCCTAGTATAACCAAGACCAGCAGCCTGCATACCAGACATAGTATTACGATATAGCGGCGTACTTTAAGATCCTTACCTTGCCCCAGGACATAAATGATTCTCGAAACAGATTTACGATTAGAGTGAGATCGGGCGGAACTCATTCGGTATGTTTGGATATGCATTGCGAGAGAATCTTCAGGGTTTTTTTTACGATCGACGGAGGGATAGGAAGAGAATGACACACAATGAGCGCGCGAACACACGAACCGTTATTATATGCGATAAGCTAAGCTCCATCACAACCCACACCCTTCCAGCCTATGCCCAATTGCTTTCTCGTGCGGGTAGACACAAAGTCACCTTCTATGCATTTAATAACGCTTAAAGGCGGCCTTCCCTTTGTTTTTGTTTTCCCTTAAAAAAAACAAACAAAAAAAAGAAAATCCAACTCACTGAGGGAAACTGATCATTAAGTCCAAGTGGCCGCGCCGGGCGTTGTTCGTAAGGGTGGCAATTAAAATCGCGCGGTTGTGTCATGGACACTAACCCCGCTCGGGTCCGCCCCTTCCATCGGTCTTGCCCAGCCTGCTGCGGATCAGTGTTCTGGGAGAAATTTAAAGGAGCCGTGGCGCCTTCCATCGGCAATCGCCGGCGTGCTTCGTTCATTAGTCAGGATTCGTCGTGTCCCCCTCTCTGGCGGGCGGGGAAGAGAGCTGTTGACGAGAGACTTAGTTCATGGTGTATCAGAGATCTGCCGAATTTACCTTGGAAGGGTCGGTCATTCATGATTCGTCTATTGCTTTCGATTTATATTTTATTTGCTATAATTCCATATCTACTACAATTTGACACTTATTCCGTTTTGCGTGTATGGCTTTCTTGGTTAATTCGACAATGCGTTAGTTTATCAGTTTTCGCACGCACTCGTTTGATAGTCTTTAACATCTGCGTTTATACTTATACATATAATGTGAAGTGCACATCTATTTCCTGTATGCAAAAGTATTGGGTCACGTGATTGTTTTTGATTTGAAGGTTGAGGGTATACATTGACATGGACACTTGGTTGGAATGGCCTTTCATGGTAGGGTGGGCTTGATCAGTTCCTTGCATATCAGTTACATATTTCAAATGCTGAACAGCCGGGCCTTATGGGCGCGTCATAGGTGATGGTTCCAAAATCATCTGTATTCATGAGTAGATTAGCAGGCAAAGTGTGTAAGGAGCCAACGGGATGTCGTGTCAGTTATTCACTCGTCAAATATATTTGGAAAACATTACCCCACCAGAGTAGGCTTCCAGCAATGAAGACTTTTGGGGCATTACGCGTTGCAGCGAGGCCACAAATTCAATGGTCTTGACGCTGTGATATCAAGAACATGGAAGTAGTGCGTGTTCATACGGGTATGTAGGTGTGCGGTGGTCGGGCAATGGAAGTTGCACAGCGTACCTTCCAGAATGGGTGAAAATGTTAGTCGCATGTGGTCAGGTTGTTAGAGTGTGGATGCTGCGGGGGTGATGGTAGTGTGACGTGGCACGAGTGTGATACCACGCCGCCGGATGTGGTTGTCTCCTTAGGTGTATCGTAAAACAAACCCCGACCTGATCGAAAACGGCTCCAAGGAAGATTGGACTGTGCTTGTAAATGTGTGTAGAAATCGCTGTGGTCGGAGTGAAGTATATGTTGCCTAATACGAAAACAAGAATAGGAGCGATGAGGTGGGTAACATGAGCATCGTGGACTGACAGAGATTGCACGTGTTGCCGAGTCTTGTGAGAGTGAATCAGCGCTTTGACCCATGCCCAGGGATCTACATGGGGGGTTGGAAAGCAAGGGGCATTTGTAGGTTTTCATAGCCTATCGGCTCTATCCAAAAGCCCGACAGATTTCTGGCCAGTAAGCAAGGAGGGACCAGAATCCTAGACGGAGTATAGGCAGTTGGCAGGGGTGGGAAGGAGTATTCTAGCTGGTGGTCATGGTCGGAAGAAAAAACTGTGATAACTTCAGGAAAGGTTTTAATTCCGACTCAGTAAAGCTGTCACAAGATAGTGCACGAGATGTGGGTGATAGGAAGAACCGATCCATGGCCAAAGTTGCAGGATTCGGATCCCGGCGAAGCGACAGGGAAAAAAAATCAGAGGTGGGCAGAATGATACGTGTCTCCGGAGGCGATAAAGTCAGATAGTGCTCACAGGAGGTTAAGTGGTCGTGTGTAACTGTATGGTTTGAGCACGTGCCTAAGTGCATGGTTGTCTGTTGTGACCCCAGGAGATGGGGATTGCAGTTGGGGAGGGAGGGAGAGGAGGGAGGGGGGAGAAGCTCTGTGTTGTTCTGTTATAGTACGTACGTGCAGGTAGGGTGCAGAGCTGTGTGTGTGTGTGTGTGTGTGTGTGCGGGGGGTGTGGTTGTGTGTGTGTGCGTTGTGAGTGTGCGTGCGGGCGTGAGTGCGTGTGTGTTGTGTGGGGGGTGTGTGTGGGTGTGTGGTGTGTGTGTGATTGTGTGTGTGTGGTGTGTGTGTGTGTGTGTGTGTGTGTGTGTGTGTGTGGGTTTTGTCTAGTGCGTATGTGTGATATGTGGAGCTTCTGTTGAACTTGTTTTCTGCATGCACGCCTGTGCTCCCGTGTTTGGTACACACCACACACACACACACACAACACACACAAACACACACACACACACACACACACACACCACACATATCTATCTATATCTATCTATCTATCTAGATCTTATCTATAGATCTATCTATCGTATCTATCTTTATGTTTTTTTATACGTGGGTGTGGGTGTGTGTGTGTCGCGCGCGCGCGCGCGCGTGTGTGTTCTGTGTGTGGCGTGCGCGTCTAGCAGGTACTTATGTTTGTGCACCCGTGAGCACTGGCATATGTGGTGTGGTGTGGCGCAGCGCGCGTCCGTGTGTTGTTTGTTTCCTTTCATATTTGTCAGACACGAAAGTTCAGAGAAAATGACATAGTTATATGGACGACTGGCAAACAGACAAAACAAACAGTAACTATCTGTGTGAACACTTAACTGGGATAAAAGTGCTGATAAAGATAATGTCATCCATGATGATGATGGGTGACTATAATGGAAATAATAATAACTATAATAATTCTTATTATATGATAATACATTAGTAGTATTAGTAGAGTAGTAGTAGTAGCATTAAGTTGGCTAGTAAAAAGATGTAAATGTGTTACGAAATAAAAAGAAAAAGCATTTTACATAGCCTCTTAGTCAAATATTAGACACACACACCAGATAGAGAGACCACACAGAGAGAGACACAGAGACACAGAGACACACAGAGAGAGGGAGATGAGGAGGACGAGAGACTACCTTCCCCTTCTATTGGCGCCGTCCGTCCTTAGAAGGTCTCTCTCTCTCTCCCACAAACGACAACGAGCAAAAAGACACCACACACACACACACACACAGGGGGGACAGGGACACACACCAAACACACACACCCGGAGAGCTTTGATGTGCTCTCTAGAAAATGTACACAACTGAATGCGAACGTTGAGCGTTATCGTCTTTAAGTTCCTCTACTTAATGGATACATCAAAAACGATATTCATTATGACCCTTGTAATGCTCTAGTGCACCTGTCAATAAATACGCATAGGTGCCGAGGTCTACGGAGAGAGAGAGAAGAGAGGAAGAGAGAGGCGAGAGAGAGAGAGAGGAGACGACATAGAGCGCGAGAGTAGAGAGAAGCGACGCTTGGGAACCCGGCATACCACACACACTTACCACCCACACAGGGACACACAGCATGGGGTTGGTGGACACACCCCACACACACACACACACACACACACAACACACAAACGGACGTTACAGTCAGATTCATCCCGAGCATTCATAAGATAGACAGCACACACACCACCACCCACCCACACACACACTATCGACCTCACCCACACCATCACACACACTCACGCACGACACTCACACGCACGCCCACACAACACCCACACACACACACACACACACACACAACACAACACACCACACACACACGACACCACATACCACTGGACGAGGACTTGCACAGGACAGACAGTTAGCCCCCCCAAACAGACACCAGCCGACAGGCACAGATAGCCGTTGGAGGGAGGGATTGTGGTAGAGATTGCTGGTGCATTGGCCAGGTACTGTCTTGGACCTTGAGCATAATTTGAAACGAACCGATCCAGTCGCGGAGTATCGGGTCCTTTTCCAACTGTCCCAAGGGCATTCACTAACCATGGTGGACACAGTCGGACCAATGCGGGGTTTTGAACTTGTTTCGCACGCAACTTCTAGTGGTTCATTTTCTTAGATGGCATATCTCACTCGAACAACGCAAAACTCGCCCAGTGTGCGTCTAGCTTGCGTAGCTTCGATGTCGCTGCAGAGTTAGTTAAGAATCCATGACCGTCTTTTACTTCACGGCAGTAACGATAGTGTGCTTTCGTCCCGCCCAGACTATGCTCGCAGATATGTTCACGCTCGTTAGATTGATCCGGGTGAGGTGCACAGGAAACCTCCAAAAATTGCCAAATTCAGCCGAGAGGCTTGAGTCCTTAAGAGCCAGACAACGGGACATGCCAAACCTCTCCTGAGCAACCCTGAGACTGGTTACTGTTGAAGTCTTCATTCCATACACCGACATTCCCTCCTTTGCCTCAGTGTCCTATCAGTCACATCTGCTTCGGAATCTTCTATTTGCCTACTCTCGCCTCTCGGTCACTCCGTTTATTCACGAATGACCTCGCTTGGTGGCATTCCATTAGTTCGTGCAAAGATACTTTGGAGAATTGTGCTTCATCATTCACGGGCCCCGACAGTGGAATTCATCACTTCCAAACACAAATGTTGCAATCAGAAACATTACAAAACATTCATATTTTGGCTTTATAATCACACAACGAGCACCCACAGCCCTGTGACCGGGCTTGACTTCAATCAAAAAGTATGAAATAGATAACGTTCATTTGACAGTCTTCATCTGGTTTGCCTAACACAGTTTTTGCCATGCATGTTTTTTCAGTTGTCTTTTTACGCACAAGCACACACACACACACAACACACCACACATGACGGACGTCGTGACAGACAGACAGGTCAGCCCGACCACCAACAGACAGAGACAGCCAGAGCACAGGAAGTGGGGGATTAGGAGGGGAGGGATAGTGTGGGAGAGTCATGCATTGCAAGGGTACTGTCAGTGAAGACCAGTTGTCCACTAGACATTCTGAACCTTTTACTCGATAGACAAGCGCTGAATGAGCCTTTTCCAACTGTCCAATGCCCAGTCCCTCCATTCCTTAAGATTTTCATGGGTCTTCGGCCACATCGGGACCACACATTTTGCTGTTTTTCCTGGCTTGGGCACGAAGCAGAAGATTCTAGTATTCATTTTCTTAGATGGCATATCTCACTCGACAAGCACAAACTCGCCACCTGTGGTCTGCTTAATTGCGTAGCTCTCGGCCAGGTAATTTCCACCCGTCTTTACTCACGGCAGGGAACGATAGTCGGTGACTTCGTCCTGCCCAGACTATGCTGCAGATATGTTCTTCTTGTTAGATGCCGTAGAAGGTGCCACAGGAAACCTACAAAAGTGCCAAATTCAGCCGAGAGGCTTGTCCTTAGGGCCAGACAACGGGAAACAGCCACACCTCTCCTGAGAACCCTGCACTGGTTACCTGTTGAAGCTCGCATTCCATACAACCCATTCCCTCCTTTGCCTCAGTGTCCCTATCAGTCACATCTGCTTATGAATCTTCTATCTGCCTACTCGCCATCTCGGTCACTCCGTTTATCCACGAATGACCTCGCTTTGTGCATTCCCATGACCCGTGCAAGAGAACGTTGGAGAATGTGCTTCATCATTCACTGGCCAAAGACAATGGAATTCACTTCCAAAACCAAATGTTGCATATCAGAAAGCATTACAAAACATTCATATTTTAGCTTTATCACACAAACGAAGCACCCCAGGCCTGTTACCGTCTTTACTTCAATCAAAAAGTATGAACATAGATAACGTTCATTTGATTGTATGTCATCTGGTTTGCCTAACAGTTTTGCATGCATGTTTTCAGTTGTCTTTTTTTTATGCTTTTTGAACTGGTTATCTTTTATTTTGATATACCATTTCATCTCAGCCTCTGAATGTTGTGGGTGTGTGATATTTTTCTTAAATAGTTCCACTTTTGCACGGCTAATTCTAAATGATTCTTCCTGTTCACTTTTAGTGTTCAAACTAAGGTGACCATTAGTGCATGTGATGTGCATGTGAAGAACCAGTTGTCTCACTTCATTCTGTTAGACCTTTTTACTCGTCGATTGAAAAGCGCGGTGAGCCTGTTCACAAAAAGAGAAAATGCGCCAAGTCCTCACATTCCTTAAGATTGTTATAGACAGAAGGGGGGGGGGGGGGGGGGGAGAGAGAGAGAGAGAGAGAGAGAGAGAGAGAGAGAGAGAGAAGAGAGAGAGAAAGACAGACAGACAGACACAGACAGACAGACAGACAGAGAGAGAGAGAGAGAGAGAGAGAGTTTTTCTGATCTCATTAGTTCTCGCGTCTTGTTTCTCCTATGCACACAACAGCAGCGGC
>JADBJO010015964.1:15000-17500 GCA_016801955.1 Conus betulinus | reverse complement strand
GTTTAATCTTTTTCTTGCCTTGGTTAATAAATGTTCTATATGCTTTTTCCAACTAAGTTTTGTTGTCAAAAAGACTCCTAAAAATTTAACACAGTTTTGATATTTCAAGATATTATCCTCTAATTTCAAAATGGGTAAAATGGAAGGATTTTCACCATTATTAAATAGCAGCAGACATGTTTTTTCACCTGAGAATTTTAAACCATTTTCTTTTATAATTTTTGATAAATTTTTAGTTCCTGTTGATAAATTGTCTGCACGTGACTGATATAATCCTCTTATTCGAACTTTTTCTTAAACTGGTGTTTATCCATATTGCAATATCATCAGCGTATATATTGAACCACATGTGTGTTCTTAGTCAAAGCTTTTGGAAGATCATAAACAAAAATGGAGAATAAAATTGGAGCAATGATTGAACCTTGTGGAATCCCCCCCATATCTATACTTCTGAAAGAAGAGTAGGTATTGCCGATTTTTGTACACATGTGTCTATCCTTCAAAAAGGCTTTAATATATCCATACAATTTGCCACAAATTCCGATCTCCTTTAATTTGAATAATAATCTGGCATGCCAAACACTGTCATATGCCTTTTTAACGTCAAAAAATGTTGCTAGTGTACTTTTTTCTTCGTGAAAATTGACGTTTGACCTGAGTAGTAAGCTTAACCAAATGATCTGTAGTGCATCTCCCTTTCCTAAAGCCAGCCTGCTGAACTGGAATGATGTTATTTTTTTCACAATAAAAAGTGATCCGTTTGAGTATGATTTTTTCCATAATTTTTCCAACATGAGAAGTAAGCGAAATTGGTCTATAGCTGTTAACCGAAGATCTAATTTTGCCCTCTTTTAGAACTGGTACAACTACTGAACTCTTCCAGATTTTAGGAACAGCGCCAATATCCCAACATTTTTGGAATAAAGAATGTAGCAAACCTATCCAAGAAGAAGGCAAGTGACAGAGCATCTGGTAAGAAACGCCATCTAGACCAACTGCTGAAATTGAAGAAGAAAACAGAAGCTAATGCTTCTTTCAATTCTGTAATTTGTAAAGGAGAATTTAAATAGTGTTCTTGAATTGGGCTAGGGTCTGAATACATATCTTTTTCTTCTTCGGTTGTTCTAAAAAGCTTAGCCTCTGAATTTAGACTCGCAGAACAACTGTTACATGAAAAAGTATTCACAAATGCCTCAGCCTTATCCAAAGCAGTTGGAAATTCCGTATCTAGTTTCACAGGAAATGACTGTGTCCTGTTACAATTTTTCATCTCTTTTTTTTTTTCTTCCAAACTTTGTACATATCCTTTGATTCGGTAATCTCCGAGTAGCAAAATATTTCCCAATATGTCTTTTTTGCTTGAGCGATGACCTTTTTGCAAATATTTTTCTGTTTTCATGGATTGAAAATTTTCTTCAGTCTTATTTCTAATCCATGACTTAAATGCCTTGCGCTTTGATGTCACCGCTATTTTACACTCCTCCGTCCCACCACACATTACCAATATATTTACCAATTTTCTTGTAACCACATTTTGGTATCGCCTTATCCGCTGCAAGTAGTAATATTTTCTTAAAATTTGAATAAAATTCATCGATATTTTCACTGATTATTGAATCAGGATCATGAGACTCTAAGAATTTAATGTAATCTTCCCAATTCGCAAATTTGTAATTGTATTTTGGTATGTTTTCCACTGGATCTGTCGAGTTTGAATTGACATTGACATTGAGAGCGATGTAATGGGAAGATGGTCACTTCCAAGACAATCTTCTCCTGGGGACCAATCATAATCTACAGCTAAGTTTGAGGACACTAAAGACAAATCAATAGCGCTGGGATTGTGAGTTGAGACATCAGGAATTCTTGTAATGCGACCATCATTCAATAATATTAACTCCGAATCTACAACATTTTCAACAAACCTATTACATGTTACTTTAGAGCTGTTTGTATCCCAGAAAGGGGCATGGGCATTAAAATCACCCAAAACTATCCATTTTTTCTTAGAGAAATCCGTATTTTTAAGCCAATCTGTATATTGTCCTCCTTTGGACCGGATGGGTAATACATTGATAATATGTTATATATTGAGCTATCATTTACTTTAACTGCAGCACCGACAGCAAAACAACCTTCTTTATCATTTGGTACTGGCCACGGAAAAATATTTGAATATTCAAAGCCACACCTTATATATATAATGCGCATTGAACTTTTTCATTTAACCTGTTAATGGTAAAAAGTGGAGGATAATAAAAATCCTTTATATTGGGAAGCTTCTGTTTTTCAACATTGAGAGACTGAAGGGCTAGCACACAATAATTTCCCTGCAGAACATGATTTTCGAATGATGGCAGGTTAGTGGAAATAGACCTTGCATTCCACTGTAAAATTTTGAAACATCCATTACATTGTTGCTTCATAAGAGTTAATCTTCAAGTTCAATATTCATTGAATCATTTTCTGACACAACCCATGGGGGGAGCCATCGGCCACC
>JADBJO010015964.1:0-5000 GCA_016801955.1 Conus betulinus | reverse complement strand
AAGCCCCTTTGTTTTTGCAGCGTTGTTTTGGGGATAACAAAGAGCAACGAGCCAGCAGAAGACAGATGGATGATTCTTCGTGTGCAAGAGGGAAGAATTAGGTCTGAGAGACGGAATGGCATGCCAGGTTTTATTGCACTAACGCAGAAGCGAAGAAATGTAACAAAAAAAAAAAGTAAACAGGAAAAACAAAACAAGACAGCAAACAAACAAATAAACGTACACACACGCGCGCGCAGGCTCGCGCGAGCACGCACATACACACACACGCGCGCGCGTGCGCGCACGCACGCACGCACACACACACACACACACACACACGCGCGCGCGCGCGCGCGCGTTTTGATAAGATAAGACTCATGGCGAGAGCAGTCATCTCGCATATCTTTTTTTCAATAAACAACCCAGAAAAAAGGAGGCAAACAAGAGGCTGTAAGTTGAGTTACCAGATCGCCATGCAAATGAAACCAACAAATAGTGAAATACCAATACAGAAGCAACGCGCTTGGACCCTTTGAGTGTATTAGCAGTAGTAGCAGCAGCTCTAGTGGTTGTTGCTGATGTTGTTGTTGTTGCTGTTGTTCTTGATGTTACCACTCTTTTATACTATTTCATCCTTCTGCTTCAATCTGCTCAAGAGTAGATAACCCCTTTCACTGTGTGTGTGTGCGCCTGCGTGTGTGCATGTGTGTTGTGTGTGTGTGTGTGTGTGTGTGTGTGTGTGTGTGTGTGTGTGTGTGTGTGTGTTCGTTTGCTGTTTTGTTTTTTGTTTTTCTCTTACCTTTGAGAGAGAGAGAGAGAGAGAGAGAGAGAGAGAGAGAGAGAGAGAGAGACAGAGAGAGAGAAAGTGCGTGCGTGCGCGCGCGCGTGTGTGCGTGCGTGCGTGCGTGCGTGTGTGTGTGTGTGTGTGTGTGTGTGTGTGTGTGTGTGTGTGTGTGTGTGGGTGAGAGACAGACCGAGAGAGACAGACAGAGAAGTGTCAGTGTGTGTGTGTGTGTGTGTGTGTGTGTGTGTGTGAGAGAGAGAGAGAGAGAGAGAGGGAGGAGTGAGTGCGTTTGTACATACACGTGTGTATGTGTGTGCGTGTGTGCATGTGTGTGTGCGTGCATGTGTGTGTGTGTATGTGCGCGCGTGTGTGTGTGTGTGCACGCGCGCGCGCGCGTGTGTGTGTGTGTGGTGCAGCAGAATAAACATCAGTTGTCGGACATGACTTCAATCATTAGCGTGATTCACGGCTTTTGGAGAGCCTGGCGTTGGCGGGGGATATCGCGTGCAGGTGAGGCCCTCACACCTGGCTAGCTGAGAGTTACAGGTGCAGGCAGTCTACCCTCTCTCTCTCTCTCTCTCTCTCTCTCTGATCTCTCTCTTTCTCAGTCTCTCTCTCTCTCTCTTCTCTCTCTCTCTCTCTCTCTCTCTCTCTCTCTCTCTCTCTCTCTCTCTCTCTCCTCTCTCTCTCTCAACACACACACACACACACACACACACACACACACGCACACACACTCACTCACGCCATCACTTCACTTTTGCCGGTTGTCCCTCAACGCTCATCTCTAAACTTCAGAACGTTCAGAACAATGCCGCCCTGTCTGACTCCCACTCCTCTAGATCTGATCACCTATTATCAATTCTGTCATCCTTACACTGGCTCCCAATTCAGTCTCGCATTGACTTTAAAGTTCTCCTCCTGGTTTTTAAATCACTGAATAATCTGGTTTTCCTCCTACCTCACTGACCTCCTCCATCTCTATGTTCCGCCTCGCAGCTTACGCTCATCCACCGATTCTCGTCTGCTTCGGCTTCGCTCCGCTCGCCTGAAAACTTCAGGCCAACGATCTTTATCTTACCTGGCACCTGCTCTGTGGAATGGTCTCCCTTCTCTGCGTAACACGACTCTTTGGAGACTTTTAAAACTCCCTAAAGACACATCTTTTCCCCCGGACTGATTAACGATATCCACTTATCTGCATGACGTCAGTAAACAACCTGATTGTTGTCGTGTGGATCTATCCGCTTCATACGAAAGCAGGAGAGGCCGACAACATGACAAACACACTTTCACAATTTCACATTTTGAAAAACAAATGATCGATTTGTTCCATTGCTACATGCCCCTTTGAGAGACGGTCCCCTGTGTAGCGTTTGGAAACCAGGCACCAAAAATGCCGGTGGTCGAACTTCACTGACGATAAATATTCCATTCTAGTTGGCAGACTCGCAAGAGCAGCTCTCTTCCAGTCCGTTTTTCAACGGTGTTCCGGTGTGAATGGTGAAAATTTACGTCCTATCAGCTTCAAGTTCTGTAAGAGACATTTGTTGTTGTTGTTGTTCAGAGAGAGAAAGTGGGGTGAGACAAGGTGGGTGGTGGTGGTAGTGGGACTTCACTGGGGATGAGAGACTTGAAACACCATGCTCAAATGGCGTAGACATTTTCACGTCTGACTCACTGCACTTTAAAACAGTGTCAAAACATGTCGTTGCATAAGATCACTTTCGCCACAGAGGAAAACTTGTTCAGCGGACAGCTTTGGCGTGTGAGGTCGGCCTTAGGATTTGGCGATAAACATACAAAGCAAAACGGAAAACCGCAGCATGCAGTCCTCACTGAAGGAATTTCGGTACCAGCAGCAGCAGCAGCAGTAATAGTGGTAGTAGTGGGGGTAGGGTGTTTCTATTGTTACGTTTGTGTATTGCTCCTGTAACTACCGAAACAGAATGAAACATGTATTTACACAGTCCCTGCATTTTTTGTTCGTTGTTCGTTTTCTATTTCTGCTCGTGACTTTATTATTGAGCTGGATTATAAATAGTATGATGTGGTTAACCTTCCAAATGCCGATGCAACAGCAACGGCAGCAATTAAAGAAAAAGCGAATGAAGGAATCGATCAATCAATAAACACACACAAAAATAAACAAATAAATGAATACGCAAACAAACAAATAAATGAATGAATAATTATTAAGAGAAAAATCTACAGCCAACCTCAGCAACAATGTCCAGTTTCCTCCCCAGTTCAAGCGATACCAACACTCCTGGAGCATAAGATCTTCGACACTGTTGACAAAAGAGAAATCCTGTCACTGATTTGGACTGCTACTGTTTCCCCTTCATTTTTCACTTACGGCGAGAAAATGGCTTGAGCAAAATGAAGAAGTTCCAGGCCTTCAGAAGGAGACCGTGAACGCAACTGACGCTGCACCCTGGAATCTCCAAAACATAGCAGCTGTAGCAAAACAGGGCTACCCACAAGACCCTAACACTGACGGCACCAGGACTACAGCGATACTGCTCCACAGTATTTGGCAGGACCTGGTACAACCGTACGCTCCAGCGCGACCACTGAGGTAATGTGTAAGCATTACGAGTGCATGTAATAAAAAAAAAAAACCGCCTGGGTTCAGAGTAAGTTTAAACACTGCCCCCAGTACTCAGAATGCCCAGACTGTCGTTCTCAGAGTGTTTCCTTGTCAAGATTTCGACGGCGTCTTTACGGGGAGTACATTAATGACGATTTGAGTGGCCGCATCAGTCCCGGGCTTTTGTGCCTTGCCTTCTGCAGACTTTCCGACGCTCTTCGACTAAGCTTTTAGATTTTGTTCTTTGTCATATAATTAAGCGATTATTTCTTTCTTTTTGAGTTTGTTTGTTCATTGTGTGCGGTGAGCATGGATTTCATGCATATCTATGTGTCATCAAAAGCTATAATCGTCATCATCAGCATAATTATCGTCGTCGTCGTCGTCGTCATCATCATCATCACACCATCATCATCATCATCATCATCATCATTATCACCTAGCAGCACAATATGTTAAGGCAGACACATGTATGGGGATAGCCTCTTCCACGCGTGGCTGCTTGAGCTCTTGGTGAACGAGGCCAGGTGATGCCATGCAGTAATTCATATTAATCGATGGTTTCCCTTGAGAGAGAGAGAGAGAGAGAGAGAGAGAGAGAGAGAGAGAGAGAGAGAGAGAGAGAGAGAGAGAGAGAGACTGGTGCCAGTCGCTTTTGGTATACTCTACGCTTCTCATTGATTTGCTGGATCGGAAGGTTCTTTTCAATGATAAACATCTCACAATATTCAAAACAAAATGCAGGAGGAGGGAAAAAAAGCAAGGGCATATAAACAGTTCATCTGTCAGTGTCAAAATGACTTGGCAAATGCTTGTTTAAGGTAAGGAAAGGAGGCTGGGGAGTGGGATACGGAGGAGGTTGTTAAAGTTCTCAGTATTGTACCCTCTGCTGGCAGCATCTGATGGCGATCAGAAATAGAAACATCGCTCGCGCGTGCACACGCGCGCCTGTATGCATGTGTGTGTGTGTGTGTGTGTGTGTGTGTGTGTGTGGGATGTAGGTGTGGTAGGAGGGATTACACAGGTACACACACACACACACACACACACACACACACACACACACACACGCGTACGCCTGGGTAGGGCTATAAATGGGTGTGGATACAATGTTTGTGTGCAAATGAGTGCATACAATCGTTGACATGCTTCTCTCTCAGAGAGAGAGAGAGAGAGAGGAGAGAGAGAGAGAGAGAGAGGAGAGAGAGAGAATTTCACAGGTGCTTGTGCATTGATACACGAGCTTGTGCTTGATAATATCCTTTTCAGTGTCGTTGATTCAAACCGGATCAGGGGAAAGCAGAGACCAGTCGGATCGTTCCAAATAACAGGGTGAGAGCAACAAACGAGAAGCACAACTGACACTGGTTAGCCAGCGTTAACATGGAAATGATGATTACCACACACAAGCGCATAACAATCGCACCCACCTGAGCCGCAGGAGAAAGACACCGGAAAACACTATCGGCTCTCGAGCGGAGACAAAAAGTGACAGCACAAAGCGGAAATTAGAAGCCGACGCCCCTACGTGCGGGTTACATAATTTCTCGTCCGTACGGCAATTTGAACAATTCGGTTTCTGGCGTCTCGCGCGTCGTGTGATCCCCCCTCCCCCCCCCCCCCCCCCCCCCCCTCATCTCC
>JADBJO010015963.1:35000-41981 GCA_016801955.1 Conus betulinus | reverse complement strand
TCATGGGCAGCAGTCAACCCTAGCAGGAACAGGGTGAGGAAACAACAACAACAACCCCCCCCCCCCCCCCCCCCCCCCCCGTAACCGTCCACATCACCCTCCAATCTGCCCACAACCTCCGCCACCCCACTCCTCAGCCAAGGGAGATCAATAACAAACAAACATATGCCCCCTACAAGCAGCGACCTATCGTAAGAGACAGGGAGTCTGCGTCATCAGTCATGTAAAACCGGCGGGCCAGCCGTGCTACAGATACGTGTCTATATGCAAGTCGTCGATATCGATGTCGTCTATACTGTCATTGTGTTCCCCCTCCTCCCCCTCCCCTCCGACGGGATTCAGCTCCTCAAAGTCGTGATCCTCGTCAGAGGGCTCGCTGCTGTCCAGCCAGCTCTGAACCCGCGTCACCAGCCTCTCCTGGTAGTCCGCCTCGTCAGCAATGATCTCCTCCTCGATCACTTCCCGGGAGCACATGTCCATCAGCTGTAAAGGCTGGAAGTGCTTTGGGGAGTGGGCAGGGCGCAGGCGCACTGAGGCGCCAGACGGAGGGGCGTCCTCGCCGACCTCCTCCTGCGACACGAGGCAGTTGTGGTGGGAGGGGGGGTAGAAGTTGTGCGACGACGACTGCAAGTAGGTGGTGAGCTTTTCTCCCCCTCCCACGTCGTGAGCCTCCGGGGAGGTCAGGGGGGGTTCCTCGCTGCTCTCCGAGGCCCAAGGCAGGGGCAGGTTGCTGGGAGAGGTCCACGGCGGGGGTAAAGGGTCGTGGGCGTAGTCCACCTTGTCGTCGTCAGAGGGGCTGGTTTTGCTGGTCGGGGAGGCGGCGTCGTCTGGGGTGGGCGGGAAGATGTCAAACACAGGCCTGCGGTTGCTGCTGGGAGCAGGGGCGCCGATTGTGTTCTCGGGGGAGACGTAAGGGGAGCCTGACTCTGTCAGGTGGTTGTAGGCCAGGTTGTCTGCCCATGACGGGGCCTGAGACATCAAGGGATGATCATCGTCCGGCATGCTCAGAGACATGGAAGATCGCACTGGGGGGAGTTGGGTCGTCGTTTTCCAGGGTAACACCCGCTCTGCTTCTGTCTCCTCGGGAGGCGACACCGCTACGTCATCGTCCAAAGTGGATGCACCCCGAGTCTGAAAAGACAAAATAAAAATAACAAGTTGTAATTAAACATGTCGTAATCAGCACATCACCACAAAATGACAAAGCAGACACACACACACACACACACAGCTTCATCTGTCCTATAGGCACACTAACTTTGAAGTGAACATCACAGTCAACTCATATGTCATTGAAAAAACAAATATTCACAGGGAAATAAGCAAAAAAAAAATGATACCTGTAGAGACCAAACCAGCTGAACTATTCAACAGCAGTTGTCTCCCATGCATTTCAAATGTCTTGCTCTTTCATCAAATGCATATCGATACTTTCATTTCATTATCAATATATTGTGTGCGTGTGTGTGAATGAGCACACCAACATCAGCGACAAGTTTTTTTTTTCTCTGGTAAAAGGCTTCCTTCTCTGGCATTCTGAGCAGAAAGAACAAACACAGAAAAAAGAAGGAAACACCCAGCTCCTCCTAAAACACACATAAATACACTCACACAGACAGACATCCATCCCCATGCGCGCACCCCTACCCCCACACAGAGAAAAAAGCAGAACCTGAGCATACCCAATGACGTGACTTTGGACTCGACAGGTGCTCCCAGGGTGAATGTAACAGGCTCCCTCCTCACATCCTCCTCCTCCTCTTTCTTCTCATGTGCCTCCTCTTCCTCTTGCCTCTCCTCTTCTTTGGCTTCCAATACAGATTTTTCTGGGAAAAATGTAAACATGGCTTGTGAACAAAAGCGCTGGACTCCACCTGGTCCATGTCATCTGAAGCCCGGCTGACAACCCAGGAATGTCTCGTGGCTGGAGATTTTTTTGTACAACTTAAGATAAAACAAAGGAAGACTAAAAAAAAAACAAAAAAAAAAAACGTCTGAACATAAGATAAAACAAAACTTAATAACTAACAGCAACTTGTTCATCCTTCACAGACTGCCAGTGGTTCAGAAAGGGTTATAAACTGATGCACTGACAATCTGCTGCTGAGCATTTCACATTTAAAGTGAATTCCAGAAAACTGGCACACTGTGGAAGTTTTTCTCACTTTTTTCCCCCAGTAGATTTTCAGGGAGTTTTTTTTTTTTTTTTCTCATTGAAAGCCAACAGCTTCTAACTGGGAAGATAATTGAATTTTATGAATCATCAAAATTGACTGACATGGAATTATTTTTTACCGACCCTTTCAGTGGTAAGCGTTCCACACAATTTGTGCATGTACTAGTGGCTTCCTTCCTTTCCTGTGTGGACAGGAACAGACAACCAAATACCCGAATTAAAGATCCTACACTCCTGGCACTGTTTCTCTCTCTCTCTCTCTCTCACAACATATGGTGATAAAACATGCTGCTTTTCTCTCACACACACATATGGTGATAAAACACGCTTCCTCAAGCATTTTCTAAATACCCAGACTGTACACTTACATACCCCCTATCCAATCCCTCCCATGAAAATCTTCTTAAACTACATACAGAAGATGTTTGTGTGTTTCCATCATACTCAAAAGTGGACGTCCTTACTTTGTCATTTACTACCGATGTCTTCCCACCCCATGTAAACATCCTTTCCTCCTTGGCCACAACAAATGCGCACACATACACACACACCCTACATATCCACACATACGTCCACACACACACTCACATCCACACACACACACACACACACACACACACACACACACACATCCACACACACACAAACGTACACACACACAACAAACACACACACACACACACACACACACACACACACACACACAGGGACCAACCTTTTGGGGGCGCCTTGACTTCATCAGTGGTGACGGCTATGTCGTGGGCACTGAGGGTGTGAAGTTTGTCAGGGGAGGACAAGCTGTTCAACTGCTGATGGCGCTGCATTTCCAGGCTGATGAGGCGCCGCAGCTGTTGGTGGGCCTGGTGCCGAGACAGCTGCTGGGTGTGTGGGTGTCCGCCTCTTCCACTGTGTGCCTCTTCTCCATCACAAACTGCACCCACAACCCGCGCACACATGTACATGTAGGCATCAGTGGAAAAGAAAATGATGACCACATGAAATCAAATCTTTAACAAATTTGTTAGTACTATGTCCGCCAAACATGAACAAACAAATCACAAGACAAAGCACAACGCATTTCGACCTCTTAGGTCTTCTTCAGGCAAAACAAACAACACTCAGGACAACAAACACGACAAACAAGCAATCACTTCTCTCATGGAATTGGGCGCAAGGTGGGCGAAAACCCAACAATGAATGAAAACCCCACGCCCAACGTGTTTGTCTTGCGATTCTTCGTTTGTTCATGTCTGGCAGACACAGTACTTGAAAAATTTTTACTTTTTGAAAGTCAGCTAGGAAAGTACTGATTTGTAGTTATTGTTTACTTTTTAATCAGCTAGAATAAAGTACCCGATCTTTCATCATCATTTATTTTTGATTCAGCTGGAATAAAAGTACCTGATCTTTTCTTTTGCTTATTATTCACTTTTTGATTCAGCTAGAATAAAATGCCTGATCTTCGGTTATTATTACTTTTAAGAAATTCAACTAGAATGAAATACCTGATCTTCCGATATTATCTGCTTTTTAATTCAGTTAGAATGCAGTACCTGATCTTCGGTTATTATTTACTTTTTGATTCAGCTAGAATAAATATACCTGATCTTCCAATATCATCTACTTTTAATTCAGTTAGAATACAGTACCTGATCTTTGGTTATTATTTACTTTTTAATTCAGCTAGAATAAAAGTACCTGGAATAAAGTACTTGATCTTTGGTTATTTACTTTTTAATTCAGCTAGAAAAAAGTACCTGATCTTCCGATATTATTTACTTTTTAATTCTTCATGCCTGACTGAGGGATTTCATTTCAACAATATGACTTTCAAACAAAAAAAAGCACAATTTTTTCAACCTTGTTGAATCTGACCAACAAAGTTCTACAAAAAACATAAAAGGTTGAGCAATATCAGCCAAAGCAGAAGTTCATCCAACCCTTTTATAGTGTTAAAGACTTGGGTTTTTCAAAGATCTTTGGCGGCCCTTTTGACGAGGTTCAACAGCGCGGCAACTCACTGTTTTGCGTGGTCTGAACATGGCGTCTTCCAGCATGTGGTGCATGCGGGTGTTTTCCACATCCTTCTTGGAGTACACCGCCTCCACCGAGTGAATGTCCACGACTGTGGAAGGTGGTGAGAAACAGACCTCGTTCTCACTGCAACCACAAGACCTGGAGTGAGACCACCGTGTGTGATGTGTGCGCGTGTGTGTATGTGTGTGTGCATTTGTGAGAGAGAGAGAGTGTGAGCGAGTGAGAGAGAGAGAGAGAGAGAGAGAGAGAGAGAGAGTGTGTGTCTTTCATTCTTGATCAGCTTATAAACTGATTTCCCTACTTTTCCCCTGACATCTAACCAAATCAAATTGTCCTTGACTTTACAGTGTCTGGTATACAGATCCCAAGTTTGTCATCAATGACTTTTTTAATTCCCCCCCCCCAATCCAAAAGGATCCTGTTCTTACGAAGGAAAGCACTCTTTCAGCATTACAAAGCAAAAAAAACCCTACAATTTCCACAAGTCGCTTATCATTGGCAGAGTGACAAATGAAATCAACCACAGTTACTTCCCTTACATTGCCAATGGCGTGTAAGAAGCAACATCATACTTTGCACCAATAAATCTTTTGTCAAGTATGCAACAATTGGAAGGAACCTCTCGTGCCAGCCGATCAGGATAAGCAGAAAGAGTTAATCCATATCAAAAGGAAACCCACCTCTTCTTCGTTCCTTGGCAAGAAATCAGAGTTCACAGTCTGTGAGATTTTACTGTGTGCAACCGTTTCATATTTTACTGCACCAATAAGGTGGCCACCTTCTATTTTCCGGGATGATATCACAGACCACCAGTGAGTGTATTGTTGGCGTGTGTGTGAGTGTGTGTGTGCGAGGGAGACAGAGAGAGAAGGAGAGAGACAGAGAGAGAGAGAGGAGAGGGAGAGAGAGAGAGAGAGTGTGTGTATACATGTGTGTGTGTACACGTGTGTGCGCTTGGGCACTAACAATCTAACCTCCACTGGAAGATGGGATGGATTTAAAATGTGTGCTTAAAAAATTGCATGCATTTACATACACGATTTGGTTTGAAAGTTACATCTGAAAGGTTTAAGGAGGTTTTTACAGCCAGCACACAAGCTGACTCCAAAGAGAACATCTCTGACCTGGCTGGCTCAAGCCTTTTTGGAACCCAGTGCCGCTGGACCAACAAAACAATGCTCTACCCGCTGAACCAACCAGGTCCTCAAACATGCCTCAAAACCAGGGGAACAAGCGTCACTCACTCGAGGGACACCGACGACACCTTCCTCTCTGGCTCCTCCACCCATTGGACAGCGCCGAGTCCGACACCACCAGGGGGCCGAGGAAGGTTCCGTGAGACGTGATGTGGTGCATGGCGTCACGGATGTTCAGGCGGGACAGGACGGTCAGGATGGAGGTCTCCCGGGTCTGCGGTTTGTCCTTCAGCAGTAAGGGCTTGAGGTACTTGATGTTGAAGTGTTCGAATCTGTAAACACATGATATGAGGTACTCGATTGGAAGAGTTCGAATCTGTAAACATATGATGTGAGGAACTTGATGTTGGAAGTGTTTGAATCTGTGAACACATGGCAATGAAAAAAAAAAACCCCACCTTACTTGACACTGAAGAGTTTCAATCAGACCGCAAATCAACAAAACAGTCAAGTGATCACTCCTGGGTGAAAATGTGTGTTAATTGTTCAAATGTTATATTCTTGTAGTAATAATAATAAAATGTTGTTGAAGCAGTGTTGTACAGAGGACCCTGATACAGACATCCCCCAGAAATGTTTAACATTGGGTCTAGGAGAGAAGGTGTTACTGGGAGGTCAACCTGGCACAGACCAACAGAAAAACATCCCTGAAAATCAAGTCTGTTAAACTAATATAATAAGAGAGGGTCTGTGCTGGAAAGCACATCCTGACAGAAAAACACCAAAAGTGTTCTTCCACAAGGACCTATCTTCAAAGTGAAGGGAACTGTATTGAGGAGTAAATAGGACAAATGGCAAAAAAAAAGTCTAAAAAAACAAACAAACAAACAAACAAAAAAAAACACACACACCTTGAGAAGCAAGGGAATCTTTGCTGAAAGGTACATCAGGTATGAATATGGACCAAAATGTTTCACAATATTCAAATCCAGGCACCAACACAATGCTGTTTTTCATGGGAAATCATGCAGACTTAGTGTCTGTGTGTATCTCTGTTTTCTGTCTTTCTGTTTCAGTTACTTTCTTTCTTCCTTCCTTTCTTTTTCAGTTACTTTTTTTTTTCTTTTCTTTTTTTTTTTTTGGTGTTTTTTTTTTCTTCTCTCCTCAAACTCTTCCTCCTCCTCCAACTATTTCTATGTTTATTTTCTAAATTCAATGAAGCAACAGAAAACTTTAATGTTCTTTGTTGAGAAAATTCCATCAGGATTTGGCGGGGGAGGGGGGGGGGGACTGATCATGTGTTATGGGTGTATACAGAAACCATGCAGGTTGTGTGCTCCAAGTTTCTCACCTGTTTTTCAGGGAGTTGTGACTGGTCTGCCCGATGATGTCTTCCATGCCCGCCATCAGATGATCAATCAACTGCACACACACATACGCGCACACACACACACACACACACACACACACACACACACACACACATGCCCACAAACACACACACCAACATGCAAATTGTAAAACAAAGTGCGTGCAACATTTTAATAATCATTTACATATAATATATATAGTAAAGCTTCGACATGCATTACGGACTCTGCACAAAAGCACAACCGCACACCACCTTCCACC
>JADBJO010015963.1:22500-30000 GCA_016801955.1 Conus betulinus | reverse complement strand
CCTCCCCCATATGATCCCTTCAATCAATTTACAACAACAACAACTAGAAAAAAAAAAAAAAAAAAGAAAATTGGTGCCAGAAGATCTCAAGATTACACACTAAGTAAAGTATCCTAAACATCAGGTAGACATATGAATCGATAAATTTACTTGATGAATAAACAAAAAAAAGGCAAAGCTGGATGGTTAGGTTTACCACCTTCTTTCAGACTCGGACTCAGACTTTAATTGTCATGAGAACCTTTCAGGGTCTCTAGACACAACATGCCATTATGATCACAATTAACTGGTATACACCATAATTCCTCTGGGCCTGTGGAGGGAGATATCATTGTCTTTTCAAATTCATGCAATCATGAATGTATTTTGCAGTAATGAATGTGTTGTTCACATTTCACTAGGGCATACGAGTTTTAGCAAGTCTGGGTTTAACACATCTTTTGACAGCTGTTCTGTTAGCTTCAGTCATAGCAGTTCATATCTAGAGCAGCTGTTTAGAAAATGAACTTAATCTTCGACCACACCACATGCTGAGCATTTAGTGTGAGTGTGTGTGTATGTGTACGTGCGTGTGAAACATTCTTTCTGTTTGCTACGAGAAAAGCTTTACATCACTTTCATCTTCTTCCATGTGAACAGGACAGCAGTGTACTTCCAGTGACCAATAATCTGTGTAGCCAGTCGAAAGACTAAGAACCCCTTGAAGACAAGGTAGCTAGCGGATAAATCCATCAATCGATCAAAACAGAAATGTAAATCAATGAATTAAATTTACAAGTTATGTACAGATATTTTGCCTTCCAGTCAGTGTTTTCTTCCCCCAAAATTCGTACATGTATATTGATAAATTCTTGCCCATAAGCAGGCACATGTAAAATTTCAAACAATAAATACTTTGCACCCCAGGGATGGGGCTTGGGAGTATAATGGAGAGAGAGAGAGAGAGAGAGAGAGAGAGAGAGAGAGAGAGAGAGAGAGAGAGAGAGAGTGTGTGTGTGTGTGTGTGTGCGTGTGCGCACGTGCATGGCAAGGAGTAGTCTGGTGTAGCAAGGTCTACCGTGGTGGTGGTGGTGTGTGTATGTGTCCCTGTATGTGTGAATGTGGGTGTGTATGTATGTGTCTGCATGTGTGTGTGTCACAAACATGGAAATGCCCTTGGGTGTGTGTATGTACTTAGCATTTCTGCCCATCAAATACACATGCATACAACAATATAAAATGTGTCATAAAAAAAAAAAGAAAAAAAATGATGTACTCGTGCAAATGAACTTTATACATTTCTTTGAAGTGACTATTTGGTTTTTAATAATAACAATTATTACAACAATAATAATGATAACAACAACAACGATAATAACAGCAATGATAATAACAGCAATAAGAAGAAGAAGAGGGAGAAGCAGAACAGAGACATACTGAATGCTTTTTCTTATCATCAATTGTTAACAGAGTGAATCTGGAGAAACAACAACAACAACGATGAACTTATGAAAAATATTACTGGGCATTTACTAAGCTGTGGTGACAGAGATCTGGCAGACCCAAAGCTGCACGGAAAGCCAGAACATCCAACTGGACGCCTAGTCTGGGCAAGTGGTGATTGCAGAACATCCAACTGGATGCCTAGTCTGGGCAAGCGGTGATTGCAGCAGTAACTAACACCAGGAGAGCAGAGGAGGACAAGCGACACAACAAGGGTGCTAAGATCACCAACATCCATAAATCATACAGCGGTCAGTCACAGACTAAAATGATTCGGGAGACTTTGGGCAGCAGGTTAGACTGGACAGCACCATGGTTTTCAAAAGTTTACAGTTACATTCTGAGAGAGAGAGAGAGGAGAGAGAGAGAGAGAGAGAGAGAGAGAGTGGGGGGTAATGGTGGTGGGATGGGGGTGAGGGTGGGGGTGAGCATAGGAAGGGAGGAGAGGGAAAGGGAATAGGAGAGCCAGACAAGAAACAGAGACTGACAGAGACACAAAGAGAGAGAGAGAGAGAGAGAGAGGAGAGAGAGAGAGAGAGAGAGGACAGACAGACAGACAGACAGACAGACAAGCCAGCCAGCCAGCCAGAATCAAATATGACTTCACTTACAGCACAAGGGTCTCTCTCTCTCTCTCTCACACACACACCACACACACACACACACACACACAGAGAGTGTTTCTGTCACTCCTACAAAGACACTCCAGCCCATACACACACATTAAACCACTGAGCCATGCGTTTCAGTGCTCCACCTGACACCCCCCTTGTCTGTTTGTTCAGCATGTCACACATGAAGAGGTTCACACACGCACGCACACACACACACACACACACACACCATCTACACAGACACCAGACATGTTCGTAGACAGAGAGAATTATACACCTTACACTTGCTTGTCCTCCTTTCATATAGGCCGGGTTTGAACACTCACATCACAAAAATGACGGCATCCTCCCTTCCTCAACAGCCTCCCCCCCTCCTCAAACACAACACAAACACCACATCAAGAGAAATGATCTTTGGTAAGTCGTCAGTATATTAGCAATGAAGTGTTCTGTAGTCAGTCCTGGAATTGTGTGGTGTGTGCGTGTATTTTTTGGGGGGGGGGGGGGACTTTTTATAGCTTGCTGAAGTTCTTCTTCAGTCAAGCAACCTGCTGAGAGGCCTGGTTGATGTCACGGGGTGGGGATGGTGGTGGGGATGGTGGTGGTGTGTTGCGTCCACCCCCACCCCCCACCCCCATTCATCTATCAACCGCTTTCTTCTACAGCTTCGAACAGGGAAAAGGGGATGGGAAGCAGTTGTTAATCAAGGGAAAGTTTACCGTGTTCAGCCAATCATGGAGTATGGCAAATAAACTAACAACATAAATAAATACACGTATGAGAGAGAGAGAGAGAGAGAGAGAGAGAGAGAGAGAGAGAGAGAGGAGAGAGAAGGCTGCCTTGACTTTATTAAGTACTTGGAAAAGATAAAATTGACCTGATTTTTGAGAGAGAGAGAGAGAGAGAGAGAGAGAGAGAGAGAGAGAGAGAGAGAGAGAGAGTAGAGAAAGAGAGAGAATACCAGTCCCTGCTTTACTTTCTTGTTGTTTATCTATCACCGTAATCACTGACGTGAATAAGACACATTACTTTGAGGTGTACATTTCGAACACAAACCGGGTAATGTTTTAGGCATGTCTAAAATGTGGGAGATGGAGAGATCAGAGGAGAAGGGGGAGGTGAGAGAGATGGATCACACACACACACACACACACACACACACACACACACACACACACACACACTGACTGACTGAAACCAATTTATTTTCAGATTAACTCAAGGTTGTACTGACAACACACCCACACACACACACACACACACACACACACACACACACACACACACACACACACACACACACACACAGAGAAAACACACACACCACACTCACACCACACACACACACACACACACACAACACACACACACACACACACACACACACACACACACACACACACACACACACAACACACACACACACACACACACACAGACACACACACACACACACACACACACACACACACACACACACACACACACACACACACACACACACACACACACACACACACACACACACACACACACACACACACACCACACACACACACACACACACACACAACAACACACACACACACACACACACACACACACACACACACACACACACACACACACACAACACACACACACACACACTATGAGACAGTGTGTGTGTGTGTGTTTTAATTTAACGTCTATCCACTTAACAGTGATCTGTCTAAGATCACTGTTAAGTGGATAGACGTTAAATTAAAGAACGAACGAACACACACACACACACACACACACACACACACACACACACACAGCCCGAATGACTTTGATTGCCTATGGCCTCAACACACCATGTGGAATCAACGTTCTTGACACGGCAGACACTCTCAGCCGTTTTCATTACAGCTCGCCCTGCCCTTCCTTCCCAACATGTTCTGCTGTCCACCCTCTCCCTACAAACCACACATAATCTCCATGCCTCTGTCTTTAAACCCCCCCCCCCCCCCCCCCCTTCCCGCCCCTCAACTCCTTTCTCCTTCTTTTCTCAACGCCCCACCCCTCTCCCTGTTCCTTTCAGTCTCATTCCCCGACGTCAAGAGAAATGATCTTTGGTATTCGTCAGGTTTATTAGCAATGAAGTGTTCTGTAGTCAGTCTGGAATTGTGTGTGTGTGTGTTGTAGGGGGGGGAACTTTTTATTTGGCTGAAGTTCTTCTTCAGTCTGGCACTGGCTGAGGGCCTTGGTTGATGTCACGGGGGAGGGGTTGGGGGGTGGGGTGGGGGTGGGGATGGTGGTGGGGATGGTGGTGATGTGTCGTCCCCCCCCCCACCCCCACCCCCATTCATCTATCAACCGCTTTCTTCTACAGCTTCGAACAGGGAAAAGGGGATGGGAAGCAGTTTGTTAATCAGAGGAAGGTTTACCGTGTTCAGCCAATCATGGAGTATGGCAATAAACTAACAACATAAATAAATACACGTATGAGAGAGAGATAGAGATGAGAGAGAGAGAGAGAGAGAGAGAGAGAGAGAGAGAGACAGAGACAGAGAGAGACAGAGAGACAGAGAGAGACAGAGAACCTTTTCATTGAGAGACAGAGTGAGAGAGAGAAAAGAGAGGGGGGGAAGAGACGGACGGAGAGACAGGCAGACAAACAGACAGAGAGGCAGAGAAATAGACAGAAAGAAAGAAACAGAGAGCACATATTTTTCATCTGACATGTAATATGTCCCGAGATAACAGACCTTACTCGGCTGCCCTACATTTTTCTCACAGAGGCTGACAGTAACACACACTTTCTGTGTTCTACCAAGGGACACGCCCCAGTTTGTAGCTGAACTCGAGAGATTTTAACCCGTCCCTACACACATGCACACGGTGTGCATCTCTCTCCCCTCTTTCATCCCACATACCCCCCCCCCCAACCTCATCCCTCTCCATCTCCCTCCACTTCCACACGCATCGTCCCCCCCCCCGCCCATCCCTGGCCTTCGCCTCATACATCCATGTGTTCTCTTGTCTTTGATTTCAGCTGGCAGCACGTGAGTTACGCTGCGACATTAAAACACTTTGTCATTGCCAATGATACCTTCATTGTATAAAAGTTAGTTGGAACAATAAGTTTGACCCCTGTTTGAGAGAGAGAGAGAGCGAGAGAGAGAGAGAGAGAGAGAGAGAGAGAGAGAGGGAGAGAGAGAGGAGAAGAAAGCGAGAGAGAGAAAGAGAGAGAGAGAGAGAGAGAGAGAGAGAGAGAGAGAGAGAGAGAGAGAGAGAGAGAGAGCGCCAGTCCCTGCTTCACTTTCTTGTTTATTTATTTATCACCTTAATCACTGATTAAAGTAAGACATATGTCTTTTGAGGTGTACATTTCGAACATAATTCGTGTGTAATGCTCTAATATTTTTTTTGCGTGCCACATAAACACACACACACACACACACACACACACACACACACACACACACACACACAACACACACACACCACACACACACACACACACCCACAGACTACATACGTACACATCCCCAGTCTAAATTTACCAATATTTCAAATGCATTTTAAGGAAAGTTGTCAATTTCTGATAGAATGTACAGTTTTAGATATGTAACGTGGAGACTAAACTCACATCATTTGCCATAAAGAAAATGTTCTGCGATGAGTTTCGTTACTTTTATTCAACATTTTAAAAAGGAAACGTTTTCAGAAGCTATAAGTGATATGTTGACTTTTGTATCACAAATCGATTATTCAGAAACTTTTCATTAACAAAAATATGTTTCTGACAAGAAACAGATTTCGGGAACTACGCAAAAACAAACCGGGTTTATGGGGAAAAAACAGTTTTCGGCTACCAGCCAGTTGGCAAACCCACTTTGCAAGTTTGGAAAATACACTACATTACACTACACTACACACACTACACCACACCACCACACCACACCACACTACAATACACTACACCACACACTACATCACACTACACCATACCACACCACACCACATCACATTACACTACACTACACCATACCACACCACACCACAATACACTACACTACACTACACCACACCACACCACACCACATTACACTACACTACACCACCACACCACATTACACCCACAACCACACCACACCACACTATACCACACCCACACCACATTACACTACACTACACCACACCACACCACACCACATCACATTACACTACCTACACCACAGCACATTACACTACACTACACCATACCACACCGCACCACATTACACTACATTTCAACACACACCACAGCACATCACATTACACTACACCACAGCACATTACACTACACTACACCATACCACACCACACCACATTACACTACATTTCACCACACACACACACACACACACACACACACACACACACACACACACACCACACACACACACACACACACACACACACACACACACACACACACACACACACGTCACTTTCCCTGTCTACGGCGCACTGCACCTCGTCGAATCAAAAGTCCTGGGAATGGTAAATACTCTCAGCCATTTTCCTAAAGCTTCCCCTGCCCCTCCCAACCCCAAGTATGCCCCCCCTCCCCCCCTCCCTCTCTCACTCAATGTACACACGTTCTCTCCGTGCCTCTGTCTCAAAAAAACCCCCATCCTCACCTTCCTCCTCCTTCCTCTCCTCACCTCCACCTCCCTCCATCTCCTTCAATCCCCCCCCTCTCCACCACCCACCCACCCCCCCTACTGCCCAGAGAAATGAGGTTTGATACTTGTCAGGTCTATTAGTCATGAAGTGTTGTTCGGGTCGGTCAGTCTGGAATCGGAGAAACCTTTGGCTGAAGTTCTTGTTCAGCCTGGCATTGGCTGATGTCGTTTGTTGTGGCTTAGTGTGTGTGTGTGTGTGTGTGTGTGTGTGTGTGTGTGTGTGTGTGTGTGTGTGTGTGTGTGTGTGTATGTGTGTGTGTGTGTGTGTGTGTGTGTGTGTGTGTGTTGTGTGTGTGTGACTTACTTGCCCCTTTTCTGTTCTCTAACCATCATCTCTCTGTCTTTGACTTCCATACCTCTCTTGTCTTCTGTTCTTCCAATTTTCCTGCCCCTTTTTTTTTCTCTTCTGCACCTCTACCTGTCATCCCCCCCCCCCCATCTCTTTTCATTTCTGTTTTCAATCGTTCTCTGTTGTTGTTTCACCCTGATGAAGGGTTCCAGAGCCCACCAAAGGATGTCTCTGTTGTCGTTTATCCCTGATGAATGGTTCCAGAGCCCACCAAGGGATGTCTGTTGTTTATCCCTGATGAAGGGTTCCAGAGCCCACCAAGGGATGTCTGTTGTTTTCCATGATGATGAAGGGTTCCACAGCCCACCAAGGGATGTCTCTGTCGTTGTTTATCCCTGATGAATGGTTCCAGAGCCCA
>JADBJO010015963.1:0-10000 GCA_016801955.1 Conus betulinus | reverse complement strand
GAGGGAGGGAGGCAAGGACAAACAGATACGTTTCCACATGAAGAGAGAGAGAGAGAGAGAGAGAGGAGAGAGAGAGAGAGAGAGAGAGAGAGAGAGATGGAGTCTGTGTGTGTCAACAGCCTTCTCCTTCACTGTCCCAGCCACTATGCTGTGTCCAAGTTGATCCATGACTGGTTAACTTCGTCCTCGCCCTTCATCTATCAACGGCATTATCGCTCGGCTTCCAGCTCGGGAACGGAGATAGGCGGTAAATACCAACCAGAAGAACGTTTACAGAATTCAACCAGTCACGGAGCTTACCGCAGATACTAAGTAAACAACTAAACAGACAAGGAAAAGAGAACAAAGGAACGAATAAAAAAAAGGATATATTGAGCACCGGCCATGAGCTATAAATCAAAATAGAATGGGGGAGGGGGTGGGATTGGGATTGAGGTTTTGGAGGGAAGGTGGTGAGAGGGGGAGGGGGGATCTAAGCATGAATATGCATAATCAAACAACTGTATTTTCAGTTCCCTGGAAACTTCGTATTTGATCAACAGAGGAAAACAACAAGCTATGACTGCACGGAGCTGAAATATTGAGATGAAGTTAACTAACGATTTGTCTGTCTGTTCTGATGTGTTATCAGTAACACAGGCATGAACAGCGAAGGGGTGTCTTCTTCAAACTGCATGAAGTATGTAATTTGATAGCTGTGTGGTGCTCTTTTCACTGCATGAAGTCGGTGATTTGATAGCCGTGTGGTTCTCTTTTCACCATGCGCCTGAAGAAGAATGGGTGGCAGCAAATGAAAGAGAATGGAAAGAAACGCGGCCCAAAGATCTCTATACTGTGAGCAAACTGTACATCAAATGATATTCAGCTTCTACTGCATTTGCACAGTAATGACATTTTCAACACTAGGATTAATATTGTATCTATGAAGATTTTAGCTCAGTTAAAAAAGATCAGACCTAGCATGTGACAATATTACTTAAAAAAAGCAACATGATTGTGTGTCAATGTAATATTCCTCATTCAAAGAAAGCTTTAGATAATTTTATACTATGCGCGTGTTTCCCTGCCTCTGACAGATCCTGCCCATTCCTCAATAAACATGGTGACCCATCTTTCCCTTAAAAACGGCCAAAAAACCGTGAACTTCACCAATATTCTTTTCTAACCACATAAAGCTACCAACCTCACATAACAAGTTTTGCATATTTCTCATTTATTATTTCCTTCTCCCATGATCAAGAATTAGGCGGAGGCAACCTGCGTTAATCCATCCTGACCACCATATTGTCTCAGTATCTAACTCCAGACACACTGCCAGGCCACCACGTACTATTGTATTCGGTGTCTAAAGAGGGATACCCGAGGAACGTTTACATGTCATCTAATGAACCTTTTTTCAGACATTTCAAACGATTTAGTCCTGAAAACTATTTCATTTGGTGTGTAAAGAGGGATCCATGTCATCAAGGGAATCCTTTTTTCCCCCAGACATTTCAAAAGGTTTAGTCCCCAAACGTCAGATCAGTATAATACACTCAGCTTGATTCTAATATTAAAAACTTAAAAACAGACCTGATAACTATTGCCTTCAGTTGTCTGAAATGACTTTGTTGAACTAACATCATCTTCCTTCCTTTTACAACAAAACACTCAGTACTAATTCTCTCACTATCCTAGTGAAAAAAGTGAAACAAAACCAAATAGCAGTATTTCTTTGCCACTTCTTTTACATTTCAAAGAACCACTGTTCCTTTTCTTGATCAAGAAAACTACTACCTTTTCTAAGGACCATAAAGTTGGTTGTGTGCATATCAACTTCCAGTTTCATATTTGAACTACATACCTGTCGTACGTTTAGCTAGTTTGGAGTCCAAAGGGAGTTGATGATAATAAAAACAGCACCATCTACGGACACATGTAAGTCATTCAATGATGCCTGGCACTGGTTGCATGAAATGTCGACAAGCGTTTCAGTGTTGGACTCAAAACAGACCTTCGTTGGACTCCCAATGGGGAGTAAAAAGTCTGAATATTAAAAACTGATCTTACCGGTGATACCATGGAATTTTGTATTGCTTGATGAGAACATGGAGGTTTTTTTTTGATACCTCGGTGTCTAAAACATTGTAAGAGCTTATCATGTCTAAGGAAATAAAAAAAAGCTTTTCTACAATCATTCAAGGCAACGGAAAGTTTTTGCTTTTTTACCATGTTGAAATGGACATTTTGAACCGTAGACTGTAGACAGGCAATCTGGCCGATTAAAGAACAGTTTTTTTTCATCCACCTTGTCTTCTATATATCGAATTGTTCTTTTCAAGCCACGTACCAAATGGTTTTCATCTAACGTATACAATCTATCCATTGACAGCAGACATCATGCAATTCACGCAAACCTTTATACAGACTCTGAAATTAGCATAAATGTTGGTTTATATTGTCTGATGAACACAATGTGCCAATGCAGCAAAACCCTACAGAAATCTCCCCCCCCCCCCCCCCCCCCCCCCCCTACATCCCCATTCCTTGAGCATTACCCACCTCTCTAATGATTTCGAATAATGGCGCTCGATTAATACAGCAAAAAGTCTAAAAAAAAAAATCAGCTGAAAACTAATGAATGTGTCCCGTTTTTTTTTTTTTTTTTTTTTTTTTTGAGAGAGAGAGAGAGAGGAGAGAGAGAGAGAGAGAGAGAGAGAGAGAGAGAGAGAGAGAGAGAGAGAAAGAGAGATCGTCGCCATTGCAGCTTCTCCTCGTTCATTTTTCTCGTTAATAATCAATACAAAGAAGACCAATGTCTTTATGGGGTCTGGATCAGAACCGACATCTTCTGCTACGCTTGGATCTTTTAAATACATTATACATAAGCACGCACGCAAGTGCTCACAGGCACACACACACACACACACACACCACACACACACACACATACACACACACACACACACACACACACGGAACCACTTCAATTGGCTCTGGCCTCAAGACACAAGGTGGGTTTTAATATCCTTGGACTGGTATGTACCATTCTCATTATGCCCCCCCCCCCTCCCCCAACCCCTTCTACCCCCTTCGTCTCCCCATTCCTCTCCATCACACACACTCTCTCCGGTCACACCACCCACCGTCTCTACACCTATTTCTTCCAGTCCCTCGACTCCTTCCTCCTCCCCTCTCCCTACCTTCACCCTCCTCTCCTGCTGGCTTCATTCTCCTCCCTTCTTAGATCTTTGGTCTTTGTCGGTTTCATTAAAAATTATATATTATTATTATAATGAATGCTTATATAGGGCTTCTTCTCGGTTAGAAACCAAGCTCTAAGCGCGCTTTACAATCCACACTCATTTACACAACGGGCTGCCTACCTGGGTAGTGCCGACTGAAGAACTGCCAGCTGGCGCTTCATTCAGTCGTTTCCGTGTCATCCAGTCCATATCATTGAATATCGTTCACGCAATCTCCTTATTTCCTTCATTCTTTCCTTTTCTTAAACAGGGTGCATGCTATGTGTAACGTGTCATCCATACCGACGGCCAAACTGGCCTTCTCTTCCGATAGTTGGTGATGGGATTTTTACGTGTGTGCAACAAGAGTTATATACGTGCGTTCACACACGGGACCTCGGTTTATAGTCTCATTCGAAGGACTAAAGTGTTCTCCACTTAGTCTGGAGTTGGGTTGAACTTCTGATTGGAATTGCTGTTCAGTCTGGCACTGGGTGATCTAATGGTTATGTCACTCGGCGGCGCTTTGCATCTTTTCCGTTGCCATTTCCCCTGTGTCGTTCACACACATCTGCTCTGTTCTCATACTATTTCTTTCCCTCCCACCATTCTCTTTCATGCCAGTGTCTGTGTGTCTACCTCTTTCTCTCCCCCCCCCCCCCCCTCCCCTATTCTCTCTTCAACTGTGTATCACTGTTGGTCATGCTTGCTGGTCTTGAAGTCCAGCACTGCCGTGTGGTCACTGCCATAATAACCACTGCATCAGTTGTCGCCTCCTCTTCCCGAAGATGGAGTATGGCTGCCTTAATGGCGGGATGAAAAATGGTCATACACACAAAACTCGACTGCCTGTCTATACAGGCAGTGTCCGCAGGAGTATCAGCCTGCGTACGGAGAAAGAAAGAAAGAAAGAAAGACAAAAAAACAAGAAAATCTCCACCTCGGTCGGTTGTGGGCAAAAGCCTGGGTTGTGGTAAAGCTCTCCCTGGTCCTTTCAGCCATGTTGTCTGTCCACTTCTTTCTCTGTCACCCGTGTCTCGTCTTCCTTGTCCACTCAGCCATGCTGTCTGTCCACCTATTTCTCTTCGTCTGCTCTGTCTCCTCTTCCCTTGCACTCTTCCTCAGAGAATGGTCTTGGAGAATCTGTTAATGCTACAGTACTATGCATGGTGTTAAAGAATTGCTTTGATCAGTTTCAGTCAATCTTGACCATTCGCCCCATGAGATGAGTTTACATTGCGGGCGCTCCTCGTGGAATAAGAGTGGAGCTGATCTTCGCCACCTTCCAGATCAACACATCAATTAGGTAGGTCTGTTTCTGCTGATTCCATTCCGGGTACATCCGGGCAGATGGCATTACAAACGTTCTTCAAATCAACAGTCATTGTGCTTTGATAACCCGAAACAGTCCTCGTGCATTAGGGTAGCTGGAGAGGATGGGCGACACCTCATCCACAGGATCTGAGTAGGTAGCGTTTTGCATGTGCTAACATCAGACCAGTGACCGAAATGGGTGAGCAGCAGAACAGCATCCGTGGTGCCAGATTGATGACGGTGATATCAGCACCCTGTTGGCCGGAAACCTTCCAGGACTTGTTCACACACTGCAGTCTTCGTGGAGTCAAACTGACCTGGAGGCAGACTGTCAGAAACACGAGTCAACCTGAAGATGGTTGTCTGGCTGCAGGCAGGACAATGTAAGGAGGATCTGTACATGTGGGCAGCCTCCAGTCAGCAGGTCGTAGTGGTCATTCCCGAAGACTGCGTTCAGGGTCAGCACCCACGTGGTTTCATGCTCCAGTGACGGCCAACTCTTTACACTGGCGTTCGACTCGTGAAATGACCGCCAGAGAGAATGAAAGGTCATGGTGCCACTGACCCCCTCCCCCTTCCTGCTCCCCCTCCTTCCACCCTCTGATCCTCATCCTCACAAAACAGGTACTACATTTCAAGCACCAGCTCTTGTCAACATTTGCAGGCAACAAGACCAGTCTAGTTCGGGTGACGAAAAAACTGTATTTTCCCAGCTCCGGTAGCAGCAGAAAAATCTTGGTCGTCAGCAGAATGTACAGTGGCCACACCTATTGTCTCAATCGCTCATGAAGGGGGGGGGGGGGGGGGGGGGGGGGGGGGGGGGAGGGTCTGTAGCTCTGGAGCACGTATCCCACAGTCTGTTCTTCCTGTCTGCGTGGTCTGATTGGACAGGGCACCAGTCTCACCTTCCGGCGCACGTGACGATTGTCTGTTGTGCCAATGCAGCGCGCCTCGCCAGAACGCCTTTGCCGTTCATTGCTCCACAGGTGGTAGTCATACCCGTTCATTGCTCCACAGGTGGTAGTCATACCGTTCCATTGCTTTACAGGTGGGCAGTCATACCCGGATGTCGATGGCGTTGGAAGTGTTTGTGATGATTCTTTTGTTTCACCGCAGTTCATGCCGTTGTGGCTTGTTTTCTTTCAGAAGAAACTGCGATTACTCTCTCTCTCTCTCTCGCTCCTCTCTCTCTCTCTCTCTCTCTACTCTCCGTCAGAAACTCTGTCTCTTCATATTGTTTTCCATACCCCCCAGCCCATCTTCTCTCTCTCTCTCTCTCTTCTCTCTTTCTTTCTTTCGTCGTCTCTCTATCCATTCCTCCCTCCCACCTCTGAGATTCTCTCTCTCTCTCTCTCTCTCTCCTCTCTCTCTCTCCTCCGTCTCTCCTCTCTCTCTCTCTCTCTCTCTCTCTCTCTCTCTTTCTCTCTCTTTCTCTCTCTCAATAGAATTATTCATCTACATGGTTATGTATTCATTGCTGTACATGTGTTGATATGCAGTTCTGCGCAATACTTTCTTTCATATATTCAGATATTTATCCTTTGATTGAGGGCTGAACCAAAAAAGGCCACGGACTTTGCGCTTATTCCTTTCCCTCAATAAACACATTCATTCGTTCGTTCATTCATTCATTTGATTGAGGGCTGAACCAAAAAAGGCCACGGACTTTGCGCTTATTCCTTCCCTCAATAAACAACATACATTCATTCGTTTCGTTCATTCATTCATTTGATTGAGGGCTGAACCAAAAAAGGCCACGGACTTTGCGCTTATTCCTTTCCCTCAATAAACAACGTTTCATTCGTTCGTTCATTCAATCACCGTCCCTTCCCAAGTGCTCAGCTTGCTCATTCCCAGGAACTCGCACAGACAACACCCCCCCCCCCCCCTCCCCCTAACTCTACAGTGAGGCACACCCTGAAACCCCTCACGGTCAAGTGGATCAATGACTCTTGAAGCGCACGGGCCTAGCAGCACCCAGCCTTGCTCCCCTGGCCACCAGGAGCCGCTGACACTGGCGAAGAGACTACCAGTTATCTGCTCTGCCATGTCAATCGCGCCAGTTCCACGACCCTCAGGGTCACGATGCCACCTCACCACTGGCACACTGACCATCTGCCGCCTGGTGTATATGAACAACGTGGCGCTGGTAGGTCGACTTCGTCATGGCCATCCTCTGTGACAGCTTCCTGCAGACCGTCGCCGCTAGAATTACGACAAAAGCTAGCTGGGTGATGCTGCGTGTGTATGTGTCTTTGGGAAGATGGGAAGGGGGGGGGGGGGGGGGAGGGGCAGAAGGGTGCAAAGATCAGGGGAAGAAGGAGGAGACAGGGCGATGTGGGGAGAAAAGGAAAGGGCGAAAGAGCTGGAAAGAGCAATATGGGATGATTCAGAGGAGGACGCGTGGGACTTGAGACAGACGAAAAAAAAAAAAAAAGGAAGACCCCTCCCGTATATGCTTTGTTTACTGCCCATCCAAACGGCGTGGTGGACGCACTTAGACAGTGACAGCGATAATCCTGTTCCACGCCACTGACGTCATTGCCTGTGGCGCCACCACGCGGACGGCAGTTCACAGCATAATAAATCCGCAACCCGAACCGTTGTCAAGGGAAAGAAGATCTATCCTGCTTCACTTTCTTTCTTCTTATTTCTTTCTTTTTTTTTTTTTTTAACTGTTCTCATGGGACGGGGGGGAGGAATTTATCCTACTTCACTTTTCTTTCTTTTTGTTTCTTCAAATGTTCTCATGGGGGAAAATCTATCCTATTGTAACTTTTTTCTTTTTATGGTTTATCTTGTTAATGTTTGAGTGCTTCAGCAGGTACCCGGGATCCTTTTGCAAGCCTGATGAGCTTCTCACAGATCGAAACGGATGTTGCTGGCAGGTACGTTGACCCCCACTTTTGGGAGAAACAATACAGTTACAGAAACTCTCTTGGGGGGGGGGGGGGGGGGGGGGGGGGGGGGGGGGATTCCTTCTCCTCTACCCACTTCTCTCAAACCAAGCCTTTCATTTCAGGTCATATAGTTCTGTTTCCACTGGAACACACTTTCTTTTATTGTTGATCCAGTTTCTCTTCCAGTTTGAACTTCACCAAGGCGGCGTTACTGCGTGTGGGACTGGTCCATCTACGCTATACCACCCCTGCCAAACCATGCGCAGGGTTTGGATGTAGATCAATTACGAAAAATGGATGGGAGATTCTCATGGACAAGATCTACCGGGTGCCTGACCAGCGCTACGCGTTAATCCAGTTTGCTGATCAGACCTTGGATGTTCAATCGACATTGTATGCATTACGGCTTCTAAGGTGTGTGTGAGTGTGTGTGTGTGTGTGTGTGTGTGTGTGTGTGTGTGTGGTGTGTGTGTGTGTGTTGTGTGTGCCCAAATCCCCAGAATCCCCCTCTCGGCTTTGCTGACGGGATCCAAGGGAAAGGACAAGCCAGCGCAGTGTGGTGGTGCCAGTGCAGTGTGGTTGCCAGTACAGTGTGTGGTGCCAGCACAGTGTGGTGCCAGTGCAGTGTGGTGCCAGTACAGTGTGGTGCCACAGACAGTGTGGTGCCAGTACAGTGCAGTGTGGTGCCAGTGCAGTGTGGTGCCAGTACAGTGTGGTGCCAGCACAGTGTGGTGCCAGTACAATGTGGTGCCAGTGCAGTGTGGTGCCAGTACAGTGTGGTGCCAGTACAGTGTGGTGCCAGTGCAGTGTGGTGCAGTACAGTGTGGTGCCAGCACAGTGTGGTGCCAGTGCAGTGTGGTGCCAGTACAGTGTGGTGCCAGTGCCAGTACAGTGTGGTGCCAGCACAGTGTGGTGCCAGTACAATGTGGTGCCAGTGCAGTGTGGTGCCAATACAGTGTGGTGCCAGTGCAGTGTGTGTGTTGCCAGTACAGTGTGGTGCCAGTGCCAGCACAGTGTGGTGCCAGCACAGTGTGGTGCCAGTGCAGTGTGGTACCAGTGCAGTGTGTGGTGCCAGTGCAGTGTGGTGCCAGTGCCAGTACAGTGTGGTGCCAGTACAGTGTGGTGCCAGTGCCAGTACAGTGTGGTGCCAGTACAGTGTGGTGCCAGTACAGTGTGGTGCCAGTGCCAGTACAGTGTGGTGCCAGTACAGTGTGGTGCCAGTGCCAGTACAGTGTGGTGCCAGTGCAGTGTGGTGCCAGTGCAGTGTGGTGCCAGTGCAGTGTGGTGCCAGTGCCAGTACAGTGTGGTGCCAGTACAATGTGGTGCCAGTGCAGTGTGGTGCCAAAATGCAGTGGTGGTGCAGTGCAGTGTGGTGCCAGTACAGTGTGGTGCCAGTGCCAGTACAGTGTGGTGCACAGTACAGTGTGTGGCCCAGTGCAGTGTGGTGCCAGTGCAGTGCAGTGGTGCCAGTGCAGTGTGGTGCCAGTGCCAGTACAGTGTGGTGCCAGTACAGTGTGGTGCCAGTGCCAGTACAGTGTGGTGCCAGTACAGGTGGTGCCCAGTACAGTGTGGTGCCAGTGCCAGTGGTGCAGTGTGACAGTGGTGCCAGTACAGTGTGGTGCCAGTGCCAGTTACAGTGTGGTGCCAGTGCAGTGTGGTGCCAGTGCAGTGTGGTGCCAGTGCAGTGTGGTGCCAGTGCAGTACAGTGTGGTGCCAGTGCCAGTGTACAGTGCCAGTACAGTGTGGTGCCAGTGCCAGTACAGTGTGGTGCCAGTGCAGTGTGGTGCCAGTACCGTGGTGCCAGTACAGTGTGGTGCCAGTGCAGTACAGTGTGGTGCCAGTACAGTGTGTGCAAGTGCAGTGTGGTGCCAGTGCAGTGTGGTGCCAGTGTGGTGTGGGTGCCAGTGCAGTGTGGTGTGGTGCCAGTACAGTGTGGTGCCAGTACAGTGTGGTGCCAGTGCAGTGTGGTGCCAGTACAGTGTGGTGCCAGTGCAGTGTGGTGACCAGTACAGTGTGGTGCCAGTACAGTGTGGTGCAGTGTGTGCCAGTGCGTGGTGGTGCAGTACAGTGTGGTGCCAGCGCAGTGTGGTGCCAGTACAGTGTGGTGCCAGTACAGTGTGGTGCAGTAGTACAGTGTGGTGCCAGTGCAGTGTGGTGCCAGTACAGTGTGGTGCCAGTGTGTTGGTGCCAGTGCAGTGTGGTGCCAGTACAGTGTGGTGCCAGTACAGTGTGGTGCCAGTACAGTTGTGTGCACGTGGGTGCCAGTGCAGTGTGGTGCCAGTACAGTGTGGTGCCAGTGCAGTGCCAGTGTGGTGTGGTGCCAGTACAGTGTGGTGCCAGTACAGTGTGGTGCCAGTACAGTGTGGGCCAGTGCAGTGTGGTGCCAGCAGTGTGGTGCCAGTACAGTGTGGTGCCAGTACAGTGTGGTGCCAGTGCAGTGTGGTGCCAGTGCAGTGTGGTGCCAGTGCAGTGGTGGTGCCAGTACAGTGTGGTGTGTGTGGTGCCAGTACAGTGTGGTGCCAGTACAGTGTGTGCCAGTGCAGTGTGGTGCCAGTGCAGTGT
>JADBJO010015962.1:38241-41988 GCA_016801955.1 Conus betulinus | reverse complement strand
ACTTATGCTTGTTTCTCTTTTCAATTACAGTTTATTAACTCTTAGTGATATGTTGTAGATATTCTCCTTTATTTAATGTGGGAGCTTGTACCATCCCCCACCCCTCAATTCCCCTACCTCCCTCCCACTCCGTCGCGTTGCGCCAGCTTCCTGAAAAAAGTGAAACTTTGAAACTTTCACAATGTATAAGGTGAAATGTCACACACACACACAACACACACACACACACACAAACACACACATACACACAACACACAAACAACATACATACACCACACACACCACACAGCACACACACATATACACACACACAACACACATAGATTCACATATATATATGTCATATTATATATTATATTATGTATATATACATATATATGTGTGGCTGGGTATGTGTGTGTGTGTGGAAAGGATAACTAGTGAAGAGGCGCGGCAGCAGAGAGTCCTCAGAAGGAAAGCCCTCCCTTGTTAAAGCATAGTGTTCGGCCCTTAACTCCTGACACTCTAGGGGGGTTGGGCCACCACCTGGTTCATGACTCCGGATGTCCCTCTGCTGCCCCCCCTTTTTTTCCCCCATCTTGGGATCGAGCCATGGCTGGGATTCGAACCCCATGCCCCCCTCTGGACATGCTCATTTTCCCACTACTTTAGGACTCGCGCACTAACCACTGAGCCACAGGGGACGCCTGATATTTGAGTATGAAAGTTAAGCCTTAGATGAAGTTCACTTTTTGTTCCTCCTTGACCAAGCTGAAACCAACCCTAGATCTGCCGCTTCTGCCATTGCTTTCGCCCGGGCTCTGGTTTTTCTCCCTCCCTGCTAACTGCGAGCTGTTTCATGAGGCTGTGTGTCAGACTTCTACAAAACCCCCCAGCTCCAGTTTCTGCACGGAGTGAGGACTCCGAAATGACCTGAGTAGCTTCTCTCTCAGCGCTCACTCCTAAGGTGTTTGCCAGATCAGCATACTTTTCATTCTTGTAGATTTGAGCTGCCTCTATTCTGTTCTCTCATATGGTACATCGTGAGCTCGATCATGACCTCAGCTGCTTGGGGCCGTGACTGAGAGGAACGCAGCCTCCCCCTTTGTCCATGACTGCCTATGTCTGCTTTCCCCCCGGGTCCTCATGCCACTCTTGCTGATACATCTCTGGGGACTGACTTTCCATTTCTGGGAGGTCTGCTGTGCACTCCCAGTCATCTGCCCCGAGTATCCAGCAGGGACTCTCTGCCTGCACTGTTCCGAGGGGCACTGTTCTCGTTCTTTGCCATGACGTTCGCTGCCTTCCTGCCGTTAAACGGTAACTAATGTTTGCGTTGGTTCCAGTGCTTTTGTATGTTCTGACTGGTTTTCCCCATTGTGGTGTTGGTACTAGCCCAGACTACTTGTACAATCTCTTTGAGCACTTGGTTTGTGCTTCCATGTGTACCTGCCTTGAGACCAGGGCTACTTATAACATGAGCCTGTTAGGACATGCTTCCATGTAAGTTGTTTTTCACGGCAGGAGAGGGGGCACTTCGAAGGAATCGTCGGCTTTTCCCCCCTTGACCAGGTTAGTTTTCCACAGGGCAGGCAGGTTTACATTATGGAAGCTGATCCTGAGAGGGGGGCCAAGTGCCAAATGTCATTCCAAGTGAGACTTCTTTGGTAGTGCATTATCCTACGTTGGATCATGTGGAAGCCTAGCGCTGCGGTAGGCTGCCCATGGACTCGGAACAGTTTGGGGATGGGGCGGGGGGGGGGGGTGGTCTGTTTTTTGTTTGTAGTCACCTTGATATCAGTCTGATGTGATTCATCGGGCCTCTTACATTCGATTTTAATCTCTGGCCCTTTGAACCCCACATGCCGTTTCAGTTTGGGTCACCAAAAAGTCCTCATTGACTCTTATGTTCAATAGTTGGTACACACGTACGTGTGTCTGTCTATTTCTTCTGATCCGTTTGAGACTTTCTGTTTGACAAAAACACGCCATGCCGTTGTTGAACTTTGTGATTTTTGTTTCCATTGTCTGGCCTCATGACTTTAGATGGGGCTTGATTGCTTCTACCACCTTGTCTCCCTGAGTCCTTCCAGCCCATGCTTTGAGGTCTGATCTTCCAGTGCTTTGTATTCCTTCAGGATGGATTTCAGAGTAACGGTAGTTTCAGCTTTGCTTGGCGACGGTCAGTCAGGATTGCGCTGGCTACAGTCAGACAGGGTGGGACACCAAGCCATTTCCTTGTGAACTTGTTGATTTGGGATTCCATTGCCTCCACTATGCTGGGCAGATGTCATATATCCCCCATCATCAGAGGCCATTAGGAGCTTTGGTATCAGCATGAACTTGCAGACACCAGACCTTCTCGTATTTGCCAGGGAAGCCCACACTGGTCAAATGGTCTCCAAGCCTTCTTCTAAAATTAGTGTCATCCATGAAGGCCTTGAGAGGGGGCATCTTGTATCCATCGCCAAGGTCTGTTTGTCTTGCGTTGCTTGTTGCTGCTTTCAAAATGACTTCCATTGCCAACACGAACAGTATTGGGGAAATTGCACAGCCCCCATTGCAATGCCCACTTCCAAGTTGATCCAATCTGTTGGTACTTCTTGATAGAGAACCGCATTGAGAAGCCATTGAAGTATTCTTGAGCATGTCGCGGATGTTCTTTGGCACATAGTACATCTCAAGGGCCAACTGTATCATCTCATGGGGAACAGATCCATATGCGTTTGCCAGATCAAGCCACACTACGTCCAGGTCTCTCTTTTCTGTTTTTGCTCTTTGGATTACGTCCCCGATCATTGTGGCGTGTTCTACACACAGCCAGCCACGCCTGGAATGCCACATTTCTGGACTGGCACATCCAGGTACTTGTTTTCCCATGCGGTACTTGGTCAGCATTGCTGCCATGACAGAGAAGAAGATTTCCCCTTCGACGTTCAGTAGTGATATTGGCCTGAACTGGCTGATGTCACTTGAGTTTTTGCTCTTTGGGGATGTACACACCATCTGCCGTCATCCATTGGCCTCTGATGATCAAGGTATTCCGTTTAGCCCTGGCTTTGTCGACCACCTTCTTGATTTCCGCCAACGTTGGAGGCTTGTCATTGAACTGTTCCTCGGGGTTGGCTGGCCACACCAGACCTTGAATGTCGAGTGGTGCTTTGCTCTGTGAGTCAGAGTATGTTTTCCTGAGATGCTGCTCAAGAACTCCTTTGTCCACACTTAGGGTCCCAGATTTTGGCTGTTCAAACAGAGTTCTGGCAAACTGGTAGGGGTCTCTGAAGAAGCGCTCTTGTGTCTTCTTCTTTTTGCTCTTCCTCTTCCTCGCAGATTCCGCTTTGCTGAGGGCGCTGTGTTTTGCTTTCAGGTCTTCCCAGAGTTTTTCCAAGCCTTGTTTTTCAGCTGGCAGTGCGGTCTTCGTTTGCTTCTTGACGGTTTTCTTTTGGACCCTGATCTTGTCCATCTCTTCTTGGCGTCTGGATTTCTTTGGAGGTGTTTTCTCTTTGGGTAGTATAGCTCCATTGGCGTCTCTACATGTGGCATACACAATGTCCCCATATGTGGCTAGTTTGTGTTCCAGGGTGCTTTTCCCTATCAGTGCATCGAGTCTTTGGACGATTTTTGCATCTAGTTTCTCCCAGTCTTCAGTCTCGTTTGCTCGTGGCAGGTTGAATTTCAGGCGTCTGGCATCGAGGGCCTGTGCAAATTCCTCATCCGAACCAATATATATATATATATATATATATATATATATATATATATATATAT
>JADBJO010015962.1:28241-33241 GCA_016801955.1 Conus betulinus | reverse complement strand
CCTGAGCAATGAATGAGACCCCAGTCAGTAACTCTGTCCGCACTGTCTCTGGTCCTGTGTGTGTGTGTGTGTGTGTGTGTGTGTGTGTGTGTGTGTGTGTGTGTGTGTGTGTGTGTGTGTGTGTGTGTGAGAGAGAGAGAGAGAGAGAGAGAGAGAGAGAGAGAGAGAGAGAGAGAGAGATGGAGGGAGCCCGCATGCTGGTAAAGTACGGTAAACAGCATCTTCCCGTGCGCGAGAAGTTTTGCTGAAGGCACGCGCTAGTTGGAACTGGCTCTGCGAAGGAAGCCAACACGTGCCATGTGCGCGGCTGTGGGAAAGATGAGTAGGCTACATCTGCACGCATTCACGCTACATTCACGCCCTATCTGTCGTCCAATGGAAGCACTGGCTACTTTTGGAGATGCACTGCGTTTGGGCCCACAAGCGTCTCCAAAAGTAGCCAGTGCTTCCATTGGACGACAGTTTCAGCGAACCTGCCGATACTGAAATAGCTTGACATGACCTCATCGCCAGCTTGCATGTGGAAAGGAAATCATCAACACTGAGGTCACCACGAGAAAAGGGCGTGAACTGGCCACCTTTTTTTCTTATTTGTGACTGATGGGCATAAGGATGATGAAGATGATGCTGTGAAGCTCCATTCTGGTCCGAAACGGCGGCGGTGCTGTTCTCTGCGCTTTCCGACATTACATATCCCAGCACCAACCAGGCCCGAGAGATGCAGACACCTGCAGTGTTGATCAGGTGATTTTAGGCAATACTTTCACAGACGCACCCATGAAGTAAATAATACTCCACTGTGTTGTTCCAGTCTTCCTGTCTATGTCTGAGTGATAGTCAGTTGAGGCCGAAAATCCCAGAAATAAATATGTCTTAAGGTTCGATCCCACGACCTCACAGCCCAGAACCCATGATGTTAACCACAACGCCCCAGCAGCAAGGTAGTGACCTATTTTGTTTCATGTTTTGACAGAGATCTGCAATTTGTTTCGTTTATATTACTTGAAAAAATTTTAGTTTATTTAGCTTCATTTCATTTCAGCAAAACAAGATTCACTGCATCTCTCTGAATCGACTGCCTTCAACCAACTCCATACTACAATCTTCATCTGATGAGGTTGTCGCCCTTCATCTGCATGACTCGTGCGCTGGCCAGAAAGTTCCGTAACGAGTGTTGATGTGACCACACGCCACAATTAGGATTTTGCACTAAACCAACTATATAATCCATGTAAGCGTTTTGAGGCGTACCGTAAGTTTGAACCAGAATTTTGTTGTTAAATGATGATGATCAAAAGAACAACTCCTCATCAATTATTTCCCTTTGGGGGGTGGGGGAGTGGGGAGGGTGGGGGGGATTTCTACCGATGACATCGCATACCATCTTCAAACACATGACCTGACCCTTAGTTGACGTCATATTTGAGGCCTTTGCACTCACCAGTGGCGCTATCTTTGCGCCAGCTAGAAGGAAGCCTCCAACTAGTCCATTCCTTTGATGTTAATCTGTCTGCTTGGAATCACCTGGCGTGTACCTTGATGGCCATGTGAAAAAAAACGAGGAGAATCAACTTTCAGACGCATAAATAAAAAAAAAAAAATCTGAAAACAATCTAAATTGCTCCATTCTATACATACTCGACCCCATAAACAAGGCCTTGGCGCATCGATTTTTTGGTGTGCAGCCTGTGAGTTGCACAGGAAAGGAAACAGAAGCACGCGTTTCGTTTCACGAGTTATCGATCTTGGCACTGTCCCTGTGTTGTCTCCCCTCTAATGAGGCGGACCGGCTTGCGGGGTCGTCGTCTTCTGTTTCTGCTGCAGTAGTTTGTGTCGGGGAATGAACGAAGGCCTGGAGGTGCAGTGTCTCGCTGTCTCAGCGTCTTCTGTCTGTCTGTTGTCTGTGTCTGTCTCTGTCTTGTCTTTCTTTCACTGACTTTGTCTCTGTCTCTCTCTGTCTAAGTCTCAATGTCTGTCTCTGTCTGTCTGTCTGTCTGTCTCTCTCTCACTCTCTCTATCTCTCTCTCTCTCTCTCCACACTCTCTCTCCATGTCACACACACACACACACACACACACACACACACACACACACACACACACACACACACACACACACACACGCACGCACGCACGCACACGCACGCACACGCACACACACACACACACACACACACACACACACACACACACACACACACACACACGCCATTACGCAATCCGTCCGGAATCAATCACTTGAAGTCGGGAAGACGTTAAACTGAAGAACAACAACACAAAAACTCTGTCTGTCTGTCTGTCTGTCTGTCTCTCTCTCTCTCTCTCTCTCTCTCTCTCTCTCTCTCTCTCTCTCTCTCTCTCTCTCTCTTCCCCAGAAAAGTCTGTCTGTCTGTCTGTCTGTCTGTCTGTCTGTCTGTCTGTCTGTCTGTCTGTCTTCCTGTCTGTCTCTCTGTCTCTCTCGCTCTTCTCTCTCTCGCTCTCTCTCTCTCTCTCTCTCTCTCTCTCTCTCTCTCTCTCTCTCTCTCTCTCTTCTCTCTCTCTCTGCTTATCTGTCTGTCTGTCTCTGTCTGTCAGTCTGTCTCTCTCTCTCCCTGTCTGTTTTTCTGTCTCTCTTTCACTCTTCTTCTCTGCCTGTCTGTCAGTCTGTCTCTGTCCGTCTCTCTCTCTCTCTCTCTCTCTCTCTCTCTCTCTCTCTCTCTCTCTCTCTCTCTCTCGCTCGCTGACTAGTTTCCTCCTGCCCTACGCCGCTGTCTCTGTCTCTCTCTGCTTCTCTCTCTTCGTTCGTTCTCCGTGCCTTTCCTGTCAAAGGTGTGTCACGTCTCTCATTGCCTTTTTCTTCCCTCTCCTCTTTCTTCAACCCCTCCCCCCCCCCCCCTCCTCGTCACCCCCATCATCACCTCTACCCCTTGGCTCTCTCTGTCTCTGTCTGTCTGTCTGTCTGTCTGTCTGTCTGTCTGTCTGTCTTGCTGTTTTTCTTGTGAATGGTATGTGTGTTTGGTCCTGTCAGTCTGTCTGTCTGACCATCTGTTTGTGGGTGGTATGACTGTTTTCAAATAAAGCGAAGAGCAAAATAAAAACCAAAACAAACAAACAAACAAACAAAAAAAAAAGGGAAAATCAAACGAGCATAACTCATTTAAGAACAACTGAAGCTAGGGTTGTGATTTATCGGTGCTAACAACAACAGCAAGAGCAGCAACAACAACGACGACGACGATGACATCGACGACAGTGACAACCATCATGATCAGAGGAGAGAGAGAGAGAGAGAGAGAGAGAGAGAGAGAGAGAGAGAGAGAGAGAGAGAGAGAGTCCAAAAAGAGGGTTCCAATGTTGGCCATCCACCATGTTTCTCTGGCTCCAAGCTGTCTTTCATCTTCAGCAGTGTCCACAGCGAAGACCTCCAGGAACTGATGGAGGACCATGTCTTGAGGGTGTTTGACAGAGTTCATATGTTGTGCTACTTGACACTTAGGGGTTTTCCCAAGCTTGACATCTGATTTGTGGCCAGCCCATCGTAACTTGAGGTTCAGGCTGGATCCAACGCACCAGGCTTCATTGTGGATCCTGCATCGGACACAGAAAAAAAATCTGGGATTTAGTAGATCCCCCTGAAAAACTGCTTGGGCTCAGTCACACTACTCCAGGGCTGGACACTTTGTGTATTAGAGCTGCACATTGAATTCAATATCATGAAGGTGATTAGATTTTTCACACATACTGTTTTCTTCTCACCCCCACCCTCCCCAACCCAACCCATCCCCTTCCCCGCTCATCCGCGCCTTGTTTTTTTTCCCCGTGAACATTGAGATATACTGCACTCTCTCTCTCTCTCTCTCTCTCTCTCTCTCTCTCTCTCTCTCTCTCTCTGACTTCCCTTGTCTGGCTACCATGAAGTCGAACTCTCCATAGCTCCGGAAAATTTTGTCTGTGTTTACAACAAAACCACAATAATGCCAGGATAGAAAAGAAGTCAGACTGCCTGGGTTCTTTTGAAACAGGGTAACAAAACAACGGAGGAAAAAAAACTTCGAACCCACTGGAGAGATGAGGAATTGAGTACTTCGACTCTTAGGGCTGTACACTCTGATGGCCTTCAAACGAGACCGAAACCTGGGCGATCATCTGGTTAGGTCGTCATTCCGACCCACAGCCCCCCAGAACCACTACTCCCTGGGCAACAGCTGCTGCTGTGACAGACAAAAGTGCAAATGCTGTCCCTTCCTCAACACTACCACGCTCACTTCAATGGGCCCTCAGGACGCCCATTTCACCATGAGGAGCAGTTTCACCTGCCGAACCAGTGATTTGGTATATGTGGTCCACTGCAGCCTGTGCGGTCGCATCTACGTAGGCGAGACATGCCGCACACTGGAAGAACGCTGCAAAGAGCACAGGGACAGCATCCTCCAGAAAAAAGCAAACCCCTGTGGCTAAGCGCTGCAACACTGATGCCCACAGCATAACCCACTTCTCCATATCAGTGGTCTGGCGCAACAGCACTGGTGACTCCTTCAAGAGAAAGAACATGGAGAAACAGATCATCCACCATCTCGGTACTACAACACCAGATGGCCTCAACATCAAAGACTAAACCAAATCACAGCTTCCCCCGTCCCCACCTCCCCCCCCCCCCCCCCCCCCCCCCATCGTTTTCCTCATCCCCCACCACACTTCCCCTTTCACTATTTATGTTCACATGCATTACGACATAGCCTAATGCAGTGATGATGAAATTCTGATCTTCACGTCATGGCTTTGAAGACACTACAAGTCGAAGTACTCAATTCCTCATCTCTACAGTGGGTTCGAAGTTTTTTTCCTCCGTTGTTTTGTTATCCTACAATAAATGCCAGTTGAAGGTCTTCCATTAAATTTAGAAAATATCCTGTACACCGCTCTTGGTAACATGTGTTATCATCTTTTAAAATGGAAGGCAGAGACAATCAGACTGTTGTCATTCTTAGTCTGCCGACCACTCCCCTGCCGGGCAAGCCAAAG
>JADBJO010015962.1:15741-23241 GCA_016801955.1 Conus betulinus | reverse complement strand
TTGGTGCCAGCAGTTTGTGAATGCTTTGGATTGGTGATCTGACTGTCTGAGTGCCATTGGTGCCAGCAGTTGTGAATGCTTTGGATTGGTGATCTTGGCTCCTCCATTATTACCATGTCTAGCTAGCGTCATACACACATCGACGTTAATTTGATGAGAGAGAGAGAGAGAGATGCAACAGCAGAGAGAGAGAGAGATATGCAACGGCAGAGAGAGAGAGAGATGCAACAGCAGACAGAGGATGCACCAGCAGAGAAAGACAGAGAGAGGTGCAACAGCAGAGAGAAAGAGACAGATGCGACAGCAGAGAGAGAGAGGGGTGCAACAGCAGAGAGAAAGAGATATAACAGCAGAGAAAGGGGGGGGGGGGGGTGGGTGAAGAGAGAGAGAGAGAGAGAGACAATGAGAGATGCGACAGCAGAGAGAGAGGGAGGTGAGAGGTGCACCAGAGAGAGAGAGAGGGGGGGAGATGCGACAGCAGAGACAGAGAGGGAAGTGCAACAGCTGAGAGAGAGAGGCGGAGGGGGGAGAGTGAGAACGCTGATTGCTGGTAAACTGATGGTCAGCCGTAAATATATATTCAATTATAAAACAAAGCTTGTTCTTATGTCTTAGATTGAAGAAATAGGGGGGAGATGAGCATTCATATCTGCAGTGGCAGATAGTTCCGCCTAACTAACAGTATGTGCTTGTGTGGGTGAATGGAGAATAATAAATGCTTCTCAAAATGAGCCTTCAGCAAGCTTATAGTCTCCACGGGGAGATAGTCTGCAATAGGGGGAAAACTCACTAACATGTAACTCCTGGTCAGATACCGGTGTTTCGAAACCTGGTTGTTTGTCCTCGGTGACCGCGGAAAGTGGTAACTTAACTCCTCTGCTTTTTTTCATTTTAAGAAGAATACTATCCCAGAAAAAGGCTGTGTGCAATACCATAGTATGTTTGTTGAGTTTCAAAAAACCAAGCAAAGGTGCCACCTAAGAAACAAAAGAAAATCATGAAAGAGCAAAACAAGCTACATTTTCTTGTGAAAAGTAGAAAATATTTTTTAAAAAAAGATAATCTCTTAAGACACAAGTGCTGAGAGCCAGTTCTTGGAATGAATCCGCAAGGGACTAAATTACAATGAACTAATAAATTCCAAGGATAAGTACCAGCACCGTTCCAGCAACTTACAGAGAAGCTAGGTGTTGAAATGACTGCAAAAAATATTCAATTATAAACAAAGCTTGCTCTTATGTCTTAGATTGAAGAAATAGGGGGGTCACCCAAGACAGGGGACGGACGGACACACCTGCAGAACTAGCTGTGTATGTTAGAGTATATACTCCCCGTTTAAAATGGTGGCAAGAACAGAACAGACAGATGTCTCTGTTCAACTTGGCGATTGTCATTCCACATGAAGTGTTTCCCAGATGGAGATGGGGGGGGGGGGGGGGGGGAAAGAAATATACTCCGGAGACGGAAGTTCTTGAGCGGTAGGCTAGGTGCGCGTGCGCAGATAACCGTGGCGAGGGCGTTGACCAATGAGCAATAGCTCACCTTCCACGCGCGAAGTGGCATCAGGCCCTGTTCACTTTTGCTTCGACATTCTTCACTGACACACCCCGAAAAATTGCGAAGAAAAGAAAAGAAATTTGGTGAAAGAGAGATGAATTTATGCCAGAGCACGCTGATGAATCAGGTTGGTAATTGTGTGGGGAGGAAGGTGTTTTTGCCGTAGTTAATGCTAGGTAAGGTGGTTTACTACGTGGAAGCAGACAGCTTCCAGTATGACGCCCAGAGCGCTGCTAGTGATAAAAAGGAAGGGTCTGCCTCACCCGCACAACTTTTTTCTGTCCGCACGCGCCTTTGATTTGTGGCAAAACGTCTTCCACTGTGTACGTGCCTCAGGAGGTTGTGACGGCGGAGTCACTGGACTGCTTCCAGTCCAAGCTAGCCTCCCATCTCTAGAACCTGAAACACACACACACCCCCCCCCCTTACTCCCCCATCACCCCAATCCTCCTCCCCTTTACCCTCCTCCTGACCACTATTTCCTACACACACACACCTCCCCCCCCCATCCCATCCAGTCACTTTTCTACTCCACTCTTGCCCCCCCCCCCCCCCCCCCCCCCCCCCCCCCCCCCCCCCCCCCTACTATTTATTCACCATCACCCCACCTCCCCCTCACACCCTTTTTTTTCCTGTCTCTCCAAATCCTCACAACAGCGCAATCTTCAGCAGTCTCCCCAAACTACGAAAAAAAAAATCAGCAGCAAAGTGATGTTGGTTGTATATAGTAAGAAGAAGCAGAAGATCCGCATGATTTTTGCCTGTCTGCGTGACGGATGTGCGTGCCAGTATGAATGTACCCTGATAGTTTCTGCTCCAATAGCATTGACTGGCAAGTAATTGCAAGTTTTAGCAATCCAGTTAGTGAAAAAGTTTGCTGCTTTTGAAGTTTTAGGAAATTTTTTGTTGTTGTTTGAACAGGTGCCCTCTTATACTATAGATTTTGTATTCAACTGAAATAGTGTACCAGTGGTTTCTCTCTTTCTTACCGTAGAGTGTCCACAATCATCAAGGTGAATATTCTGACACTTGCAAGTGTATGACCCTTTTTTTTTTCATCCCGCCATTAGGCAGCCATACTCCAACTTTGAGTGAGATGCATGCTAATGCTATGTGTAATGTGTCGTCCATCCCAACACCCAAACTGGCCTTCTCTTCCGAAAGTTGGTGATGGGATTTTACTTGTGTGCAAGATGTTGTGCGCATGCATTCACACACGGAACCTCAGTTTATAGTCTCATTCAAAGGACTGTATGGGAAATGGAGTCAGAACCAATGTTAACTCAAATGGAAAAATCCCCCTGTACCGAAAACAGCCCGGCGGAGATGCAAACCCAAGATTACAAGTCCGATGCTCTACCAGCTGAGCTATTCCGGCATAAAATCCATGTGTAAGTTTTGATCATGTCGTCATGCAAGCACCTGTATTCCAAACTTGGTAATCTTAAAAACTGAGCCTTTGTTCATAATCCTTTGAAATAATGAATGCTTCTGCAGACCACTAATCTTTTTTAATCTTCTCTGATTATCTTCGATGGGATTACAGTGTTTTTTCAAATTTGTTCCTACAGCATTGCCATATCAAATACCGGTCTGACTAATGTTTTAAATAATGGAACCATAACTTCAGTGTCTTTGCACTGAATATTGCCTACTACCATCCCTGCCGGTCTATTTGTTCTTTTAATGGTTTCATTAATGTGTTTATCAAATGATTTATCAGGGTCTATTATCACTCATTTCAGCATTAGTCTCTTCAAGCAATACACCTTTCACATAATAATCATACCTGGGATTATTTTTACCTGCATAAAGAACTTTACACTTTGTATTGTTAAATTTAATCTTCCCCAGCCCCCCCCCCCCCCCCCCCCCCCCCTATTTATTCACCATCACCCCACCTCCCCCTCACACTTTTTCTCTCTCTCCAAATCCTCACAACAGCGCAATCTTCAGTCACAATTTGTGTGCAAGGTGGTGATGGTAGTGGTGGCACATGTGGGGGGGGGGGGGGGGGGGGGGGGACTATGCATTTCTCTTATTTCTCCCCCTCCTCATCCATCCCACTGCACTTTTCTACCCATTTGTCATCCAGTCCCAATCCCCCTCTTCTCCTCAGTCCATCGTCCACACTCTGCTACCACTCTTCCTCTCTCCTATCAACAACACTGCACACTTTGTACTGTTTTGAAATGGAAATGGCTCTCAACTCACACACACACACATGCAAGCGCACAGTCACACACACAACACATACCCACACACTCACATGTACCCACACACATGCGCATTCATACGCGGACCGACGTGGGCAATATTCAGTGAGGAACGATTTTCACATTAGCATAGCTATAGACTGATTTATGCCTTGTCAACACTTTCACATTAGCATAGCTATAGACTGATTTATGCCTTGTCAACACTTTCACATTAGCATAGCTATAGACTGATTTTATGCCTTGTCAACACTTTCACATTAGCATAGCTATAGACTGATTTATGCCTTGTCAACACTTTCACATTAGCATAGCTATAGACTGATTTATGCCTTGTCAACACTAATACACTGGTCATTTGTTGTCCGAAGTGGGAGAAAAAAAAACATGCAGTCACTTGTCACTTGTCACAAAATTAAATCAAAACAGGGTGGGTGTGGGGAAAAAAATCAACGGAAAATAAATCAGAAATGAGGGCACACCATTTATCACATTGATAACCAAACCATGAACCTGTGTGAGGGTAATTAGCAGTAATTTGGCAGCTGTCAACACACACACACACACACACAAGAACCACACACACACACACACACACACACACACACACACACACACACACACATATATATATATATATATATATATACATTTTTTTATATTTTTTTTAAGAGTAAGTTTGAGTTTGTGTGTAAATCACCGGAAAGAAGAAAAACTGTCGGTGTGGTGGTTTCACTGTGCCCCATTGACCAGGCAGATTCATGAGCAATGTGAATCACACATGTAATATGAATCTGAGCATGTTATTGTGTATGAAGTCTGAGCAGGTTATTGTGTATGAAGTCTGGGCAGGTTATTGTGTACGAAGTCTGAGCAGGTTATTGTGTATGAAGTCTGAGCAGGTTATTGTGTATGAAGTCTGGGCAGGTTATTGTGTATGAAGTCTGAACAGGTTATTGTGTATGAAGTCAGCAGGTTATTGTGTATGAAGTCTGAGCAGGTTATTGTGTGTACAAAGTCTGGGCAGGTTATTGTGTATGAAGTCTGAACAGGTTATTGTGTATGAAGTTGAGCAGGTTGTTGTGTATGAAGTCTGGGCAGGTTATTGTGTATGAAGTCTGAGCAGGTTATTGTGTATGAAGTCTGAGCAGGTTATTGTGTATGAAGTCTGGGCAGGTTATGTGTATGAAGTCTGAGCAGGTTATTGTGTATGAAGTCTGGGCAGGTTGTTGTGTATGAAGTCTGAGCAGGTTATTGTGTATGAAGTCTGAGCAGGTTGTTGAATATGAGGTTGGAGCTTCTCTTTTGTCCCATCTTTTTCTTGCACTCAGGGAGTGATCCCAAGAATTTTCAGTGTTCAATACATAACTTCAAAACTGACATATCATAAGAATGTGACTGTGCAGGAACATAATGTAAATTGAAAAGTAAAACTATAAATGTACTTATAACGTTGTCTCCTTGGCTCGCACAGATTCGTTGACTTTCCGCTCGTTTCCACTTCTCCTTGTTTCACTATGATTTCATCCTCAACTTTGGCTCCTGAATGACCTCCAAAAATTCTCTTCAAAGCTGATTTCATAGAAGAAAATTTTCTATCAGATGCTGCAGTCAGCACTAACTGTTTTTCTTTTTTCTGTCAAACCTGCATTGTCCAATAGTTTGAACGCCAATACTGCATCTGGATACTCCATCTTGTATTTCTTGCAGATCGTGTATCTTCTTTCATACTCTACAATGTAATCAGCCATTGACATGCTTTGCCCTTTCTTAAATGACTCAAAATCTGAGTATGAAGAATATGCTAGATCAACTTCATCTTGAAGAAAGAGAGCATCAAGAGCAGTAATTAAAACGTTCATACCATCTCTGGTGTTCAGTTCTGCAGCGTCGATTTCCAAAGCTCTCGCTTGTCCCGTTAGCGATAACGTAACCGCTAATGCTTGTTTCTCAGGCTTCATGTCTGTCACTAGCGTCCAAACTTCAAGTTCGTTTTTCCACATCTCATATACTGTGTCCGGTCCTAGACTCGGCGGTACTTTAAAGTTTTGCGCCATACTTACGCTCTGCTACCATGAAAAGTAAAAACTATAAATGTACTTATAATGTTACCTCCTCGGCTCACACAGATTCGTTGACTTTCCGCTCGTTTCCACTTCTCCTTGTTTCACTATGATTTCATCCTCAACTTTGGCTCCTGAATGACCTCCAAAAATTCTCTTCAAAGCTGACTTCATAGAAGAAAAATTTTCTATCAGATGCTGCAGTCAACATAAATTAAGTTCTAAAAGATATTGGTCTGTACTCATGACCAGATTGTTTTTTAAGAATGTTTCTAAAATGTTGGAAAGTGCTTCAACAGCCAGTGTCATTCACATGTTGGCAAAAATTCCAGATAGGCTGTTACATTCTACCACAGAGCAATAGTAGGTGCTTTGAAAGGACTTGTAGACTCAACCTGAGTGTGCGTGTGCCATGTAAACTGTTATGTGAGTTGAAAATGGATTGAAGCTGTTCACGTGGCATTGTTTCTCCACTAGGTTTAGAGGAAAGCTGTGTGCAGGCTGCACACCATAAATGAATGCATGAAGGCCGCGCTTAAGGAGTCAAGAAATAGAATGCTGACATTTAGCACCATAAATGAATGCATTACTCTCACGATCCTAGTTCATGAGATAAAAAGCCAGCAATAAACGTCATAGTTGGGGGATGGTCTGGCTCATGCTCACAGCCATTTGCTTTGTCAGAACACTATTCAGTTCAGTGTTTTATTGACTTTATTCCGATTGTTTTTCCATTCACTATGACGTCACCACCAAGCACTTTACGTACTCGACCTTGCCGTACATTTACCACAGATCAAGTGCTGGGAATATTGAATAGACAGTTGGTTGTTCCTAATACAGATGAAGAAGAAGACCCCAGACAGCCACGAGTAAAGAACGATAGTGATGGCTTGACCGAATTATTCCAACGTGAAGCGTTGGACCGTTGCCAACTTGTTATGACAGGCTGATAAGACGCCCACTTACTACCCTACCGCGTGTGCCCCAGTGTTTTTGCGTTGAGCCAGCCAACACTGACTGACTGTTCACTAACTCTATGTGAGGGAGCCAACTAAGACTTTAGGCAACGAAACTTCACACACACGCTGTGGGCCCACTCTCGCTGGTCGAGGTTGAAGGGGGGCGTGGCCAACTGACACGTGAGAGGCGAGTATCACAGACGTCTTTCGAGTGGGTGTACAGCTGATTATATAGATCAACTGAATGACAAGGGTTCAGACCAACAGGCACATGAATGACTTTGTGTTCATAAAAAAAAAATATATATATATATATTACTGTTGAGAGTGAAAGGGACGTGTGTGTGTGTGTGTGTGTGTGTGTGTGTGTGTGTGTGTGTGTGTGTGTGTGTGTGTGTGTGTGTGTGTGTGTGTGTGTGTGTGTGTGTGTGTGTGTGTTCCCTTTTTCTTTTCTTACATGTGTACCAGTTAGGCATAGTGTGTGTGTGTGTGTGTGTGTGTGTGTGTGTTCCCTGCTATGGGAGTAGTTGTATTTGTGGCTGTTTCATGCACTTTTCTGTTGGAAATACCATACTTTCTGGTCTTCAGTTGTGAGTGGAGTATTTTTCCTCCATTGTTGAGAGTTTGTTGGCATTCTTTCTGTATTTTTTACGCTTAGAAGAAACATAACATTCTTTTTTTTATTTTGCATTTTTTTTCACT
>JADBJO010015962.1:0-13427 GCA_016801955.1 Conus betulinus | reverse complement strand
TAATGTTCATTTTATTCATTGGTTATTGTCACAACGTATAAGACGGTGACAGGAAACACCCTAGGGATGTAATGGGTTTCCCTATTTAAATCCTCCTCCCACTACTAACTAATACTAACACGCACTACAAAACAGACACAAGCAAACGGATACAGGTCCAAAAGCCAATTTTATTTACAGTCACTCCCACAATCATTCACAATCACCCACCAGCACATATACCTTAACATTAACAACCCATGAGCACTCAAAGGACAGGCATATAAACCCCAGCAAATTCCCTCGCCACAGCACCCAAGTGCACAGCGGTCAAGCACAGACCCACTCCGGTGCATACAAACACCCACCAATAACAACTTGCCCTCCTGTCGCTGGGAATCTCAAGGGATCCCGACCCACCCAGAGTCCAACCTAGACAAGGGGCACCACTGGCGGAATCACATGGTAACCAAGGGCTAGAATGCCAGGCAATTAGACAGCGCCACCAAACCCTTGGTGCCCATGCAATACCCAGCCGCTCAAGACAAACCTGACCAACCTCCGCTGGCAATTTGCTCACCCAGGAGCACTTATTACCAAAACACCCACCACTTCTTCCCTCAAATAATCAAATTACTCAGAAACACATATATACTTGTCAAACAGTTTCCCAAGTCACACATTCGCACACCCCCACCCACACACACATCCGCCAACACCATTAATGGCAGCTCCACCCTAGCAAGTCTCCGCAAACATCAGTTGTCACATCATCCACACCGGCTAATCGGACAGGGGATGAAGAAGGACGACAGAGTGAGGCGCAACTGTCGAGACTCAAACGATGACGATGACTGAAGCATACCAGATGATGAAGACTGAAGACTAACAATGGAGACTGAAGATGACTGAAGATCACCAACTGATGATATTGTAGAGTGCACTACCTATCACAAAGTGTGTGTATGCAGTAGTGTAACTATCACACCCTACGTGTAACACCTGAGGACCACAGTGGAAACAACCTTGCAGTCACAGAGTCGCAGGCTGGAAGCTGGCGGTGAGGACACACGTGACCTGGACAGTTCACGCACGTAGGACTCTCCTCCAAATGGCAGACGCAGGCGGCAGGTGACACCACACCCACACCCCTCGCAGCCTCACTTAGCACCCCCCAAGGTCGGTTCCACCTCGGACTGGTACGGGTGGTGGGCGCATCAGAGCCAAGCCAAGGCGGAAGTCAGGCGACCATCAGAGCAGACATCACAGCGGATGACAGGACAGCTGCCAGGGTAGATTCAGGCGCAAACCAGGAATGACAGCCCAGGCGGGAGTCAAAGGCGGAAGCCAGGGCGGTCTGTCGGCACCTACAGTTACAAAACGTCCTTATGACTACACGGTACCGATATTGGTTTAACGCCACTTAACCCAGCCCACTGCTGTTCCTACCAGAGTTTTTGACTAGCAGTCGTGAATGTTATCGGTCCAGACAACAGTTTTTTTTTTTTTAAATCACCAGAGTTCATTTGCCCATGGGGCTGAGTTGGTATTTCACCATAATATGCACCCCCCCCCCCACCCCCCACCTCATACAACACGACTATAAAGGTGGACTGTGCTCACAGCAGTGGCACACTAATCAAAAACCAATATTGTCACCAGCAAAGTAATAAAACTGACCAGTCGGACATTAACAGCACAAGGTCTGTCTTAATGCCATGGACGATTTTAACAGCATACTATAGCTCTTGTTCGCATACATTTCTATCACTACTAAACCATTAACACAGAACTACAGAACAGTCGACAGTATTCCCTCTATATTTGGTACCGAACTAGAATAGGCAAACCCGTATCAACCTCAAATCTCCATTTTTAAAGCCATATTGACAAATGCCTGTGGTAATACTCTCTCAGTCTTAAGTTACATCCCCATCGACATTAAATCAGTCTTGTTAAAACTGTAAAAAAAAACATGACCCACATAAACATTCCCTCACAACCAAACATGGGATAGCACATCACATATCATAGCACCGCACATGAAAACCTATTCATATACATAACAATTAACATCCCTGCACTCACTTTATAATAAGTATTATTCTTAACCCAAGGTACCCTTAAGCTACCCCCTCTATAATACCCAACCTTAACCTAACTATTGTATACGCTACTATATATCCATAAGTTACCCCTACCCTTCATCATACCTACCCCCTCCCTTACCAACCCCTTTTATTTGATTACCATAGCAAGCCAACTAGGACTACCACCCTCTCCATTCTCTACATCACCCTATTCCCCTACACCTTCACAACAGCCTACACGTACGTTTAACGCGTCTGCTCCAAATAACGAATGTACAAAAGTATTTTTAGTTACGCAACCCGCTTTTCTTACTTCACGATTCAGGCGGCTTACCAAGCACATGTGGCGTTTAACCATTCGCACGACATATACGACGCCGCACAAACAATACCATTTCACCCCCCATCTTTCCTCCATCACGGAATAACCACAATGAGCGCCATACCGAGATATTATGGTTTGCACCTTCACAAATGTGACCAAACAACGCCATAGCTTCACCTTAAATACATAACCACCAATTAACGGCACAACTTCCCCAGTCTATACATTATTTACATGGTCACGATCGTTACCACCTTCCACTCCTCACATCCCGTATAACCTCACCTGGATCAGAAAAAAAAAAAACACACACCGACGCCTGGAAGCAGGACCCGACCTTGAAGACCTCCGTCTCCCTCACAGGACGGTCGACCCCCAGGACAGAACAGGACAGGACCCCGCGCTGCAGTGTACCAGGGACACCTCTGCACCACTGCTCAACGTAAACTGCAGACAGCACACCGAAACATAGAAAACAAACGCTCGGAAGCCAAGCCAACACACGGTCGACAGAGAGCTCACCGTGACACCCTACCAAGCGAGGTAGCAAGAGTGTCAGACACCATACTGCAACCGCCGAACCTTCATGGACGGTTCCAGGAGTCGAAACTGATGAGAGAAGCCAAGCTAGCATCCAGCCGACAAACTGACCACAGCTCACCAAAGCGAATAGACAATAACAACACAAGCTGACCCTCAAGGTGATCATGGTCACACACACGTGAACATCGCAGACCTTCTCGCCTGGACTTACCTCCCTTAGCACGCAAGCCAGAATTACAGCGGCTACACACCTCAACAACAAAAACGCAACGGCGTCTTGCGCGTGACAGTTATTAATAGGACTGATATTTGATTAATGTTCATTTATTATTCATTGGTTATTAATAGGACTGATATTTGATTAATGTTCATTTATTTATTCATTGGTTATTAATAGGACTGATATTTGACAAAGATGACTGAACAGTGAGAGCGACTCATCTCCTCCTTGGTAGGTGTCCACGACATTTATCCCCCCTAAGTTCAAAATTCTGGTATGATGCCGAGCCTCTTCCAGCCCAGAATGGAGCTTAACTTGCCATCATGGAAGATGGGTTTCAGTGTGAAGGGGGGAGGGAAGGGTAAGGGGAGAGATGGGAGAGAGTGGATGGTGATGGAGTAAGGGGAAGGGAATAAGGAAAAAGGGGTGAAGATGGTGGATCCCAGTCAGGCCAGGAACATACAGGCGGAGCCCAGTCAGCCAATGGAGAGTCTTCCTTGACATAGAAGGTAGACAAGGAGAAGACAGTGCCTGAAAAGAAACAAAATGAAATATTTTAATGAAAATGGCAAGCAAAATGATAAAGGGACACAATGTTTTAGTGTGGTAGATTTGACTTTTAATGGGAAATGTCAGATGGTTGGATCATTAAGGTGATATTCTAGTCACTCTTACCCAGTATAACTTGCCAGCATTTCAATTTTTTTAGATTATTTATTATCATTGTTTTTTTTTTTCCGGGGGGGGGGGGGGGGGTAATGGACCATGTGATAAAATTGTACCCCGGTCAAGACTGGACGCTAACTGTCCTCTCTGCAGTTTAGCTGCCCATGGATTCTTGTGCTCCATTTTTTTTTTCTGACATGTTATCATTGTTGTACTTTTTCTAATCTGATCTGGGAGAGAACAATCCATCAGAGTGCCTGGCATCGTCAGCACAGGTCTCCCTTGTCCACCTGAGGCATGTCAGCTGTTTACTTACCATAGGGTTGGGTCTTGTCCACCTGAGGCATGTCAGCTGTTTACTTACCATGGGGTTGGGTCTTGTCCACCTGAGGCATGTCAGCTATTTACTTACCATAGGGTTGGGTCTTGTCCACCTGAAGGAAGTCAACTGTTCAGTTGTCATAGGATTAGTCTTTCGTGGATTGTGGCTGTTTTTTTTTTTTTTTTTTTTAACAATCTAACCATTTACAGGATGCAATCTTTTTTCACATTGCGACCTTTTTCCCCATAAATGTTTGACAGCCCCTAAAAGACCATGTGTAGTTGGCTGGGCTATAATAATGAAAGACCATGTGTAGCTGACTGTGGGGGCTATAGTAATGAAAGACCATGTGTAGTTTGGCTGTGGGCTATAGTAATGAAAGACCATGTGTAGGTGGCTGTGGGCTATAGTAATGAAAGACCATGTGTAGCTGACTGTGGGCTATAGTCATGAAAGACCATGTGTAGTTGGCTGGGCTATAGCAATGAAAGACCATGTGTAGTTGGCTGTGGGCTATAATAATGAAAGACCCATGTGTAGTTGGCTGTGGGCTATAGTGATGAAAGACCATGTGTAGTTGGCTGGGCTATAGTAATGAAAGACCATGTGTAGTGGCTGTGGGCTATAGTAATGAAAGACCATGTGTAGTTGGCTGTGGGCTTTAGTAATGAAAGACCATGTGTAGTTGGCTGGGGCTATAGTGATGAAAGACCATGTGTAGTTGGCTGTGGGCTACAGTAATGAAAGACCATGTGTAGTTGGCTGTGGGCTATAGTAATGAAAGACCATGTGTAGTTGGCTGTGGGCTACAGTAATGAAAGACCATGTGTAGTTGGCAGGGTTATAGCAATGAAAGACCATGTGTAGTTGGCTGGGCTACAGTAATGAAAGACCATGTGTAGTTGGCTGGGCTACAGTAATGAAAGACCATAAGTAGTTTGGCTGGGTGATAGTAATGAAAGCTGTAAAATGGGAAGAAAATGATACTGTCAGTAAATGCTTTTTTTTCCCCCCTTTTTTTATGAACAATATAGCAATTTATTTTGTTTTTCCATCAAGATGTGTGAATGTTTTACAAGACCTTTTGGAATGCCACTGCAGAATCTGAAGTGCAGTAGTATGGCTGCAATGCTCAGCAGGCAAATAATGGCAGTGTTGTAACATCTTTAGTCTTCTCATAGATGATTTCTGTTTTTGTTTGTTTTTTGTTTTTTTTTTTGTGGGGTTTTTTTTTTTTTTTTTTCAACTTAGTACCGGACTTGTGAAAGAAACTGACAGTTGTTACAGAGTTTACAGATGTGGAAAAAAAAATCTTTAAAGAAAATGGACTGTTGGGTGGAGAGTTGTTGTATGTCTCCTTGTTGCCCACCCTACCCCACCAAGATCACCTGACATTTCTGTGCCTCTCCTACACATTTTTTTTTTTTTTTCATCCCTTTTCTTTCACACAGAAGGGGAAGAGCTACTCTCTCCCCTTCTTCAGTTGTTCCACTTATTTTTCCTGTCCCCCATTTTCCTGCACATCCTCACTCAGCCTCAGTGTGTGAGTCCATGGTTTCTCTTTTCTGTGCATCTGCTTCCATTCTGTTCCCTTCCTATGCTCCCCCCCCACCCCCCCACCCCACCCCCCCCCGGGGAATGTCTCTCCTGCTGCCAGTTCCCTCTTTTCTGTCACTGACGGCCATTTCTCTGTCTGCACTGTGTGGTCCTTGTTCTGGTACTGTAGGTCATTTCTCTGTCTCCACTGTGTGGTCCGTGTTCTGGTACTGTAGGCCATTTCTCTGTCTCCACTGTGTGGTCCTTGTTCTGGTACTGTAGGCCATTTCTCTGTCTCCACTGTGTGGTCCTTGTTCTGGTACTGTAGGCCATTTCTCTGTCTCCACTGTGTGGTCTGTGTTCTGGTACTGTAGGCCATTTCTCTGTCTCCACTGTGTGGTCCTTGTTTCTGTACTGTAGGCCATTTCTCTGTCTGCACTGTGTGGTCCTTGTTCTGGTACTGTAGGCCATTTCTGTCTCCACTGTGTGGTCCTTGTTCTGGTACTGTAGGCATTTTTCTCTGTCTCCACTGTGTGGTCCTTGTTCTGGTACTGTAGGCCATTTCTCTGTCTCCACTGTGTGGTCCTTGTTCTGGTACTGTAGGTCATTTCTCTGTCTTCACTGTGTGGTCCTTGTTCTGGTACTGTAGGCCATTTCTCTGTCTCCACTGTGTGGTCCGTGTTCTGGTACTGTATGTCATTTCTCTGTCTCCACTGTGTGGTCCTTGTTCTGGTACTGTAGGCCATTTCTCTGTCTGCACTGTGTGGTCCTTGTTCTGGTACTGTAGGCCATTTCTCTGTCTCCACTGTGTGGTCCTTGTTCTGCTAAGTCTTCACTTTTTCCTGTGCAGATGCAGGGTAGGGGGTGAGGAAGGGGAGCAGGGGGGGGGGGGGGGGGGGGAATCAGGAAAGTGTCTCAATTTTTCCCTACGTTTTAACAAATTGCATGCTGATCATTTTGCCCTCTTCTAAAACCCTATGTGGCTGTGTTTTTGAACTGGGAGCCACCATGTGTAGGCCTGTTGTGGGTCTTTACTGTGCCTTTTCATCACTAACTTCTGTTGTTAACAATTTATATGCTAGTTTTCTTCAAATCTTGCGTGGAGGCAGGAACAATTGATCAACAAGAAATCGATCAACAAGCTGTTGACTGCACAATTGGCCAGAAGAACATTTTATGGTGTGGTTATCTGCATTGAGATGCATCTGTAGCGATGGTGGGACAGTGTCATTTTATGGTGTGGTCATCTGCATGGTGGGACAGTGAGATGCATCTGTAGCGATGGTGGGGACAGTGTCATTTTATGGTGTGGTCATCTGTAGCGATGGTGGGACAGTGTCATGTTATGGTGTGGTCATCTGTAGCGATGGTGGGACAGTGTGTCATTTATGGTGTGGTCATCTGTAGCGATGGTGGGACAGTGTCATGTTATGGTGTTTATGGTGTGGTCATCTGTAGCGATGGTGGGGACAGTGTCATTTTATGGTGTGGTCATCTGTAGCGATGGTGGGACAGTGTCATGTTATGGTGTGGTCATCTGTAGCGATGGTGGGACAGTGTCATTTTATGGTGTGGTCATCTGTAGCGATGGTGGGACAGTGTCATTTTATGGTGTGGTCATCTGTAGCGATGGTGGGACAGTGTCATTTTTATGGTGTGGTCATCTGTAGCGATGGTGGGACAGTGTCATGTGACTGGGATGAAGTGAGTGGAATGGCAGGTGCACTCAGCAGTCTTGTTTAATCTGCCTGAAACCAAAGGGTGTCACTGTTTGAATTAAGACCTAGACTGTGTCTTTACTGAAAAGAATGGGGGTCAAAAAAAAACCAGAATAAACCAATACTTTAAATAAGCTTACAACTTCTGATTTATGTACGGAAATTTAGGGTTTAGAAATGCAAAGCATGCAGAAGGAATAATAGCACATGCGTAAATGTATACCATGTCAACGAGCAAATGAAGTTGTGTAAGAAGAAGCAAGTTTTGTTTCATCAGGCTGTGCAGAAATGAAGTCCTAAACAACTTCTATGAGTTTGAAGTCCAGTTAACTTACCGAGTCACTCAAGGTGCTTTAAGCCTGTGATACAGTCTGTGTTGGGTGCCGACTTCTGGAACAAGATCAAGGTCCGCGCACTCTCTGAGGATGTCAGCACTCTCAAGGCTGGTTGGTGTCTGGTCTGGACGGAAAGTAGAAAAGACCCTTTTCCCGCTTCATGCAGTTGATGAGTACTGACTTGATGTCTACAAAGATGTTGTCAACCTTTGCAACGTACTCTTCTCTCATCCAGCTGAGTGTATAGAAACCCAGAAACAAAGAAGACAAAACAGAATATCCCAGACAGAGAAGTTTCTCCATGGGTAGAGACCACCACTTTGGTCCTCTTCAACTGTGACAGTTTGGCCACTGCAAGTGAGTGGCATCAGCGACATGAAGTGGTTGGCCGTCCAGTAATGCTGATCCGTGTCTGCATGAGTTGATGACCACAAGATGTTGCATGTTGGGGCAGAGCTTGAGGTGCAGGGGAACAAAGTGCGGTTATACAGGCACACAAACAGTGGCCAACCCTGTCTGGATGAAAAGATGAAGCTGGAGCCTTTAGAACATAGACTGCAGCAGCTAACCACCACAAACCATGTTCACACCTTTGTGACTATTTCCATTGCTTCTCTGTCAAAGGCTGCTTCAATAGCTTCTTTTGATACGTCATCTGGAGTGAGACCAGAATTTTCTGTCAGCAGTGCACGCCAAGCACCTATGTCTGGGGTCTTCCTTTTCTTTGTTCATGTTCTCTCCTCTGCTGTAGAGTGCCTTGTTCAGTGTGATGATCTCACGAGACTTTCTGCTGTTGAAATGGACAAAAATCATATTGCTACTTTTGGTTGCAAGTGTGAGAACCCCAAATTGTCGGTTGTGACATGTGGACAACAGGTACTGCGTGCTGGAAATCGTTTTTTTTTTTTTTCAGCAAATGAATTGTTCACTTGATTAATTTTCAGTATAATGATACACAGAATGTGGTCTTTAGCCGTTTCAAGATGAATTCACTGCACTGCTTTGTAGAATAAATTACAGAGCATTGTGTTTCTTTGATCGATATGAGGACAACGGCTGCCGCGACCGACAGGCAGATTTTCAGACATATTTTTCACACAAAAATGAAAAAACATAAGTTTTGTGTCAGAAATGATTTTTATTCTAATCAAACAGTTAATTAGGCATTTCAACTTTGTAATGGCAAGACTTTCATTAAGTTTCAATACGCATCAAATATACAACAATTGTCCCCCCTTGCAAATGAAAATTTATACATAAAAATTGTGCAGAATGCTTTATTGTTACTATGTAAGGCCCATCACATCTACCATTTTGTCTGATGTATCTCTCAAAACATCCAGGATTGCCACAACAACTGATTTATTTTCAAATAATTATTTAAAAGAGAAATAGCTAAATCAATAGGTAAGGGTTGTTTGCAACGACCTTTTGAGAATGTCTCATACACATTATTGTGTACACTATGAATATGTCAGTTCTTTTTTTCATTCCTGAGGACAATTGTGTTCTCTGTGTGCCAACAGCTCTAACAGGGCTCTGTTTGGTCAGCTGGTCCAGAGCAGAATCTGAACATCTTGCCAGACGCCTGTCGCCTTCTGCTTTCCATCCCCCAGCTCCCCAACCCACACTCCCCAAAACCTGTCAACCTTTTTATCTTCCCACTTCCGTAATGTTGTGTTTTTCTGCCTTTCTGGGCACTTTTCCCATCGTTATTCTGGAAACTCGATTGTTTCTCGCTTACAGCAGTTTATAATACGCTTGCCTTTTTTTTTTTTTTTGTTTTGTTTCTTTGTTTTTTTTGGGGGGAGAGGGAGGGGGCAGGGCAGGGGGTTGGCTACCTGGCAATTAGACATTGAAATTTGTTCACATTGTCCAGAGTCAACACTGGGTGTTGCTCACTCCAGTGTCTGTTTGCCTATATTGATTTTATTTGTTCTTTGTGGCATTGAAATGCTTCATCTCATGAAAAATCAGTGAAATGTCAGTCATTAGCAGTATAGCCTATTTTCATATGTCTGGAAACAACAGCATAGCAAATTTAGTGCGATGGGTTTTGTGTAAGTTTGACGGACCTGAAAAGGCTCTGATTCATGGGATGGGCCATAAGGATGACAGTTTCTTTTTCAAAACCTGAAAACTCCAACCCTAAATGTCGTTTTGGGGTGTAATTGACAAAAGCAAAATGTCAGATTCCATCCAGTTGTTTGCCCTCTCCCTTCATTTCCCACATCTTTCATTTCTTGTTGTATTTGACCTTTTCCAGTATCTGGCCAACTGCTCCTACTTTCCCTTACTGACCCTGATCCTGTTCAGCCCCACCCTTACTTTTTTTGGCCACCACTAGCCCTTCTGGTCAATCTCCCCTCCTCTCCCCAGGTTCAGCACCATCTCTACCCACTTCTGTTCATTTCTTTCACATTCTTATCCAGTCTTTGTCACCATGACTTGGTGTTATACATACCCTTCCCTGCTTGCTTGTACATGCAAACACACACACACACACCATGCGAAAAAGATATTAAAAGACGGGTCTTTTAAGGTATTTCAGCGGAACTGTCGATCTGTTATAACTTCCATTGACCAGTTTAAAACAAAACCTTGCAGAAGAAAACTACAGTGTGTTGGCCTTATAATCCCTTAACACACATAGAAGTAAGTTACCTAAACTCGCTGGCAATTAAACTGCTCAAAACAATTGAAAGGCCACTTGGAAATTCTCTCGTTATTTCACAACAGAACGGAAACAACCCAAAACAATGCTTTCGAACTTTACTTCAGCCATTAATCAAAACACAAATGACACAGATTAATGACAAAATTGATTTGAACAGCATGCTTTGTCACTTTCAAGTCCACTACCCATCTTTTCAAAAGTCAGAACTGACTGATCAGGCATGCAACCAAATTCATAAGTTTGGGTGGGTGCAGTGCCGTGTTATTGGAAAAAATAAAGTCAAACAAGGTACCCTAAAAAGTGGTAGTGGCCTTTCAATGTTTTGAGAAGTATATTTTCCCCCAGTAGTTCAATAGGAGAAAATTAACTATAAAATCATTACTATAAAATCAACGTAGCCATTGACATCGAGGAAGGAGAGAACTACACCTCCTGTGTAAATCCTGTTCCACCAGACACACCTGATTCCTATTCCTGCTGCAGTCAGTCAGGGTTCAGGTCAATACTAACATCGTATTAACTGTTGTGTCAGACTGTGTGCAAGTCCTGTTCCACCAGACACACCTGATTCCTATTCCTGCGCAGTCAGGGTTCAGGTCAATTCTAACATCGTGTTAACTGTTGTGTCAGTCTGTCTACCACGGGGACCTGACAGCACAATTCTGAATAGTTGCCATCATTTCATTTAAGACCAGATGAAACCAAGAAGTATCTTGTAACTAGAGATTTTTAATGCTCATTCCCCGTTTTTGGGAAAAGGATTGCCAGTTGCTTACTAGTAACCGTTTCATTGAAAATCTAGTCGACTTGTCCTTATACCTTTTGAATGATGGGGAGAATAACACGTGTTCCTGACAACCCAAAGAACACTAATGATAAAATCAACGTAGCCAGACAAACTTCCACAATTTACCCTGAATGGGTCTGTCTTACAATGCGTCAAATCTGTTAAATTCTTAGAGTATATCTAACATCAAAGTTTTCATGGAACCAACATACTGAATATATTTTGAATAAAGCAAGAAAAAGTTTAAACTTCCTAAAGATCGTAAGCAAACAAAAATGTGGACAAGAGAGTTTAACACTGCTCTTGTGCAGTCTAGATTGATTTATGCTCAAGAAAAGTGTCCTCCACCAAATTTGTTTTAAAGAACTTTCACAAAAAAAGACTGTTGGGTGCCCTCACATTGTGGAATTTCAACAAATGAGAAAGTTGATCAAGCTGCTCAGAGAGCAGCTTGCAATATTGAAAGAAAGACTGCACTGAACATTCCGCTAGACCTATCAGAATGTTATACTTTATTACTAGAGCATTCTTTAACAGTTCCAAGAGGTTATTGGAAGACACAGATAGCCAATATTATCACAACTGTCTACAACCAAATCCTGACATCCAGCCCAGGACTCAGACAAATTTGATAATACGACATCTAGAGAGGTAGTAACTTTAATTCATAGGATGCGTTTAAATTCACTTGAACCAAATACATTAAAATGTTGCATGTATGTGTGGGGAAACTCTTAGTGTACGTCATCTGTTACTAGATTGTCCAAGAGTAAAGAAGACAGTGCACAAAGCTGGTTCTGATATTTCACATAATAGACAGACTCCATTGACATTACCAAAAAACTTCAATAATTATGCTTTTCTTTGTTCGTTATGCCCACATCTATCATGCGGTCCAGTAGGAATTTATCTTTAACTTTCAACAATCCCCTCATATACAAAAAGAAATTGCACACACGCGCACGCACACACACTTTTGCGCATGCAAATACACAGGCATGCGGATGCACACCATTACACAATGTCTGGAATCACTTTAAAGTGGGAAGATATTGAATTGAACAAACACACGCGCCACACACACACACATTTGTGTGTGCATGCTCTCCCTTAACATATCCCTTTTCATTTTCAGCATTTTTACTCATTCTCCTCATTTTCCCCTAATGGGAACATGAACAGGAGTGGCCTTGTGCCTCATCATTGCCATTGGTTGTAGACTCCATTCTCAGCCATGTCCAGCTCTTTCTGTTCTAACCAACCACCCTTACCCACTGTCGTACTTTGTGAGATTAGACTGAGATCCGCCATGTAGTCTCTTTCTGTCCTGCCCTGTCCTTACTTTGTTTCTGTCTCTAAATGCCTGTGTCCAGTTTCTGTCCTAAATGACCACAGTGGACTTTCTGAGGTCAAGGACTCCATTCACTGTGGTGTCCATTTCTTTCTGTCCTAACCAACCACTCCTGTTCACTGAATGCTTTGTGGAGAGAGAGAGAGAGATTGTGTGTGGGTTTGGGCATCATGTCCATGGTAAAAGTGCTAACCTCTATTAAGAATGAATGTAGAGCAACTCCTGTTCCTGCTGTTGTATTCAAACCTCTCTTTTCCATCTATTTTTCTTTCCATTTCATTCCCTCCAACATATTCCATTTGACAACCTTCAAACCATCCACTCCCTTTCTCATCTCTTAAATAGCGTCTCATTCTTGCGCTTCTCCATATGCATGCTGTTCTGTTCACCTCCCTGACTTTCTATACTTCTCTTTTGCTGACAGCCCCAGTTCTCTGTGCTATTGACCTTGTCAAGAGTTTGCTTATGTCCTGATCTTTGTCTTCCAGAGGTCATCCTTTGCATTGCCTTCTAGGTCAGGTGTAACAAGCTGCTCTGCTGTTTACCCAGTTCCACCTCCACACATAGAAAGCATCTAGTTTGTATTATTACTTCCTGTGCCCAAACCTTCATAGATTGACTCCATTGACATTACCAAAAAACTTCAATAATTACGCTTTTCTTTGTTCGTTATGCCCACATCTATCATGCAGTCCAGTAGGAATTTTAACTTTAACTTTCAACAATCCCTCATATACAAAAAGAAATTACACACACACACTTTTGCGCACGCAAATACACTGTAGCATGCGGATGCACACCATTACACAATGTCTGGAATCACTTTGAAGTGGGAAGACATTGAATTGAAGAACACGCCACACACACACACATTTGTG
>JADBJO010015961.1:19727-41988 GCA_016801955.1 Conus betulinus | reverse complement strand
CTGAACAATGAATAGAAAAGTCAGTGTCAGGAGTGATCCTGAAACAATGAATAGAACAGGTCAGTGTCAGGAGTGATCCTGAACAATGAATAGAAAGGTCAGTGTCAGGAGTGTCCTGAACAATGAATAGAACAGGTCAGTGTCAGGAGTGATCCTGAGCAATGAATAGAAAGGTCAGTGTCAGGAGTGATCCTGAACAATGAATAGAACAGGTCAGTGTCAGGAGTGATCCTGAACAATGAATAGAACAGGTCAGGAGTGTCCTGAACAATGAATAGAACAGGTCAGTGTCAGGAGTGATCCTGAACAATGAATAGAACAGGTCAGTGTCAGGAGTGATAACAATGAATAGAACAGGTCAGTGTCAGGAGTGATCCTGAGCAATGAATAGAAAAAGTTCAGTGTCAGGAGTGATCCTGAACAATGAATAGAACAGGTCAATGTCAGGAGTGATCCTTAACAATGAATAGAACAGGTCAGTGTCAGGAGTGATCCTGAGCAATGAATAGAACAGGTCAGTGTCAGGAGTGATAACAATGAATAGAACAGGTCAATGTCAGGAGTGATCCTGAGCAATGAATAGAACAGGTCAGTGTCAGGAGTGATCCTGAACAATGAAGAGAACAGGTCAGTGTCAGGAGTGATAACAATGAAGAGAACAGGTCAGTGTCAGGAGTGATAACAATGAAGAGAGAACAGGTCAATGTCAGGAGTGATCCTGAGCAATGAATAGAACAGGTCAGTGTCAGGAGTGATAACAATGAAGAGAACAGGTCAGTGTCAGGAGTGATCAATGTCAGGAGTGATCCTGACAATGAATAGAACAGTCAGTGTCAGGAGTGATAACAATGAATAGAACAGGTCAGTGACAGGAGTGAGAACAGGTCAGTGTCAGGAGTGATAACAACAATGAATAGAACAGGTCAGTGTCAGGAGTGATAACAATGAAGAGAACAGGTCAGTGTCAGGATTGATAGCAATGAATAGAACAGGTCAGTGTCAGGAGTCATAACAATGAATAGAACAGGTCAGTGTCAGGAGTGATAACAATGAAGAGAACAGGTCAGTGTCAGGAGTGATCCTGAGCAATGAATAGAACAGGTCAGTGTCAGGAGTGATAACAATGAATAGAACAGGTCAGTGTCAGGAGTGATAACAATGAATAGAACAGGTCAGTGTCATGAGTGATAACAATGAAGAGAACAGGTCAGTGTCAGGAGTGATCCTGAGCAATGAATAGAACAGGTCAGTGTCAGGAGTCATAACAATGAATAGAACAGGTCAGTGTCAGGAGTGATAACAATGAAGAGAACAAGTCAGTGTCAGGAGTGATCCTGAGCAATGAATAGAACAGGTCAGTGTCAGGAGTGATAACAATGAATAGAACAGGTCAGTGTCAGGAGTGATAACAATGAATAGAACAGGTCAGTGTCAGGAGTGATAACAATGAATAGAACAGGTCAGTGTCAGGAGTGATAACAATGAAGAGAACAGGTCAGTGTCAGGAGTAATAACAATGAAGAGAACAGGTCAGTGTCAGGAGTGATAACAATGAATAGAACAGGTCAGTGTCAGGAGTGATAACAATGAAGAGAACAGGTCAGTGTCAGGAGTGATCCTGAGCAATGAATAGAACAGGTCAGTGTCAGGAGTGATAACAATGAATAGAACAGGTCAGTGTCAGGAGTGATAACAATGAATAGAACAGGTCAGTGTCAGGAGTGATAACAATGAAGAGAACAGGTCAGTGTCAGGATTGATAACAATGAATAGAACAGGTCAGGTTCAGGAGTGATAACAATGAATAGAAACAGGTCAGTGTCAGGAGTGATAACAATGAAGAGAACAGGTCAGTGTCAGGAGTGATCCTGAGCAATGAAGAGAACAGGTCAGTGTCAGGAGTGATAACAATGAAGAGAACAGGTCAGTGTCAGGAGTGATCCTGAGCAATGAAGAGAACAGGTCAGTGTCAGGAGTGATAACAATGAAGAGAACAGGTCAGTGTCAGGAGTGATAACAATGAATAGAACAGGTCAGTGTCAGGAGTGATAACAATGAAGAGAACAGGTCAGTGTCAGGAGTGATAACAATGAATAGAACAGGTCAGTGTCAGGAGTGATAGCAGTGAATAGAACAGGTGAATGTCAGGAGTGATCCTGAACAATGAATAGAACAGGTCAATGTCAGGAGTGATAGCAGTGAATAGAACAGGTCAGTGTCAGGAGTGATAGCAATGAATAGAACAGGTCAATGTCAGGAGTGATAGCAATGAATAGAACAGGTCAATGTCAGGAGTGATAGCAATGAATAGAACATGTCAATGTCAGGAGTGATAGCAATGAATAGAACAGGTCAATGTCAGGAGTGATAGCAATGAATAGAACAGGTCAATGTCAGGAGTGATAGCAAGAATAGAACAGGTCAATGTCAGGAGTGATCCTGAACAACGAATAGAACAGGTCAATGTCAGGAGTGATCCTGAACAACGAATAGAACAGGTCAATGTTAGGAGTGATCCTGAACAACGAATAGAACAGGTCAATGTCAGGAGTGATCCTGAACAACGAATAGAACAGGTCAATGTCAGGAGTGATAGCAATGAATAGAACAGGTCAATGTCAGGAGTGATAGCAGTGAATAGAACAGGTCAATGTCAGGAGTGATCCTGAACAACGAATAGAACAGGTGAATGTCAGGAGTGATCCTGAACAACGAATAGAACAGGTCAATGTCAGGAGTGATAGCAATGAATAGAACAGGTCAGTGTCAGGAGTGATCCTGAACAATGAATAGAACAGGTCAATGTCAGGAGTGATAGCAATGAATAGAACAGGTCAATGTCAGGAGTGATAGCAATGAATAGAACAGGTCAATGTCAGGAGTGATCCTGAACAATGAATAGAACAGGTCAATGTCAGGAGTGATAGCAATGAATAGAACAGGTCAATGTCAGGAGTGATAGCAGTGAATAGAACAGGTCAATGTCAGGAGTGATCCTGAACAATGAATAGAACAGGTCAATGTCAGGAGTGATAGCAATGAATAGAACAGGTCAATGTCAAGAGTGATCCTGAACAATGAATAGAACAGGTCAATGTCAGGAGTGATCCTGAACAACGAATAGAACAGGTCAATGTCAGGAGTGATAGCAATTAATAGAACAGGTCAATGTCAGGAGTGGTAGCAATGAATAGAACAGATCAATGTCAGGAGTGATAGCAATGAATAGAACAGGTCAATGTCAGGAGTGGTAGCAATGAATAGAACAGGTCAATGTCAGGAGTGATAGCAATGAATAGAACAGGTCAATGTCAGGAGTGGTAGCAATGAATAGAACAGGTCAATGTCAGGAGTGATAGCAATGAATAGAACAGGTCAATGTCAGGAGTGATCCTGAACAACGAATAGAACAGGTCAATGTCAGGAGTGATAGCAATGAATAGAACAGGTCAATGTCAGGAGTGATAGCAGTGAATAGAACAGGTCAACGTCAGGAGTGATAGCAATGAATAGAACAGGTCATTGTCAGGAGTGATAAGAATGAATAGAACAGGTCAATGTCAGGAGTGGTAGCAATGAATAGAACAGGTCAATATCAGGAGTGATCCTGAAAAACGAATAGAACAGGTCAATGTCAGGAGTGATAGCAATGAATAGAACAGGTCAATGTCAGGAGTGATAGCAATGAATAGAACAGGTCAATGTCAGGACTGATAGCAGTGAATAGAACAGGTCAATGTCAGGAGTGATAGCAATGAATAGAACAGGTCAATGTCAGGAGTGATAGCAGTGAATAGAACAGGTCAATGTCAGGAGTGATAGCAGTGAATAGAACAGGTCAATGTCAGGAGTGATAGCAATGAATAGAACAGGTCAATGTCAGGAGTGATCCTGAACAACGAATAGAACAGGTCAATGTCAAGAGTGATAGCAATGAATAGAACAGGTCAATGTCAGGAGTGATAGCAGTGAATAGAACAGGTCAATGTCAGGAGTGATAGCAGTGAATAGAACAGGTCAATGTCAGGAGTGATAGCAATGAATAGAACAGGTCAATGTCAGGAGTGATCCTGAACAACGAATAGAACAGGTCAATGTCAGGAGTGATAGCAATGAATAGAACAGGTCAATGTCAGGAGTGATAGCCATGAATAGAACAGGTCAATGTCAGGAGTGATAGCAATGAATAGAACAGGTCAATGTCAGGAGTGATAGCAATGAATAGAACAGGTCAATGTCAGGAGTGATCCTGAAAACGAATAGAACAGGTCAATGTCAGGAGTGATAGCAATGAATAGAACAGGTCAATGTCAGGAGTGATAGCAATGAATAGAACAGGTCAATGTCAGGAGTGATAGCAATGAATAGAACAGGTCAATGTCAGGAGTGATAGCAATGAATAGAACAGGTCAATGTCAGGAGTGATAGCAATGAATAGAACAGGTCAATGTCAGGAGTGATCCTGAACAACGAATAGAACAGGTCAATGTCAGGAGTGATAGCAATGAATAGAACAGGTCAATGTCAGGAGTGATAGCAGTGAATAGAACAGGTCAATGTCAGGAGTGATCCTGAAAAACGAAGAGAACAGGTCAATGTCAGGAGTGATAGCAATGAATAGAACAGGTCAATGTCAGGAGTGATAGCAATGAATAGAACAGGTCAATGTCAGGAGTGATAGCAATGAATAGAACAGGTCAATGTCAGGAGTGATCCTGAACAATGAATAGAACAGGTCAATGTCAGGAGTGATCCTGAACAACGAATAGAACAGGTCAATGTCAGGAGTGATAGCAGTGAATAGAACAGGTCAATGTCAGGAGTGATAGCAATGAATAGAACAGGTCAATGTCAGGAGTTGATCCTGAACAATGAATAGAAAAGGTCAATGTCAGGAGTGATAGCAGTGAATAGAACAGGTCAATGTCAGGAGTGATCCTGAACAACGAATAGAACAGGTCAATGTCAGGAGTGATAGCAGTGAATAGAACAGGTCAATGTCAGGAGTGATAGCAATGAATAGAACAGGTCAATGTCAGGAGTGATCCTGAACAATGAATAGAACAGGTCAATGTCAGGAGTGATCCTGAACAATGAATAGAACAGGTCAATGTCAGGAGTGATCCTGAACAATGAATAGAACAGGTCAATATCAGGAGTGATCCTGAACAATGAATAGAACAGGTCAATGTCAGGAGTGATAGCAGTGAATAGAACAGGTCAATGTCAGGAGTGATAGCAATGAATAGAACAGGTCAATGTCAGGAGTGATCCTGAACAACGAATAGAACAGGTCAATGTCAGGAGTGATAGCAGTGAATAGAACAGGTCAATGTCAGGAGTGATAGCAATGAATAGAACAGGTCAATGTCAGGAGTGATCCTGAACGATGAATAGAACAGGTCAATGTCAGGAGTGATAGCAATGAATAGAAGGTCAGTGTCAGGAGTGATAGCAGTGAATAGAACAGGTCAGTGTCAGGAGTGATCCTGAACAGTCACCAAATCAGGTCTCTGTAAGAACACTTAAGAAAACAGCTCTCTGTAAGAACATTTAAGAAATCAGCTCTCTGTAAGAACACTTAAGAAAACAGCTCTCTGTAAGAACATTTAGGAAATCAGTTCTCTGTAAGAACAGTTAAGAAAAACAGCTCTCTGTAAGAACAGTTAAGAAATGGGGTTTCTGTAAGAACAGTTAAGAAATGAGCTCTCTGTAAGAACAGTTAAGAAATCAGCTCTCAGTAAGAACAGTTAAGAAATCAACTCTCTGTAAGAAGTGATCCTGAACAGTTAAGAAATCAGCTCTCTGGTAAGAACAGTTAGAAAGCAGCTGTCTGTAAGAACCATGAATGACAAAATCAGGTCTCTGTAAGAACAATTACAAAATCAGCTCTCTGTAAGAACAATTACAAAATCAGCTCTCTGTAAGAAGCGATTCTGAACAGTTAAGAAATCAGATCTCTGTAGAAGCGATTCTGAACAATTAAGAAATCAGATCTATGTTAGAACAACTAAGAAACCAGGTCTCTGTAAGAACAGTTAAGAACCAGGTCTCTGTCAGGAGTGATCTTGAAGAATCAGCGCAGAAACAGGGTCTTTGCCGGAAATTATCCTGGACAAACATTACAGGAAAGAGCTCTGTGTCATGAGCGATCCTGAACAGACGACGCAGGAAACCGTCTGTTCCAAGTGAGCGTTAGGTTGTTCTTACAGTCGTTGCATTGAACTCCGAACAACAAGAACAGTGCCTGACACAGAGCGGTACGCAGTGCAGTGTTGATTCGGTGCTGACGGGTACCTGGCAGGTTAATGATGGGTTCCCATAATAATATAGCTCAGCCGCGGGGCCTGGAAGGGAATCGATGGTAACAGGTTTGGTGAGAGCGGGCTTCCACCGTGATAGTGGGTGGTGGGTGTGACTGACTGGCCAGGAACAGTCGTGGACAGGCAGTCAGATCAACAGGTCGAAGAGGGCAGATCCTTTGGGGGGTATTCGAAGTCACGTATGCACAAGTAAGGTTTTTCTTGTTTGTGTAGATGTTTTCTTTATGCCTGATATTTTAATACTGTTTGGTTATTACTAATGTGTCTGTCTACACTTATTTGGCTCAGTCATTGATATGCTCTCTCTCTCTCTCTCTCTCTCTCTCTCTCTCTCTCTCTCTCTCTCTCTCTCTCACACACACACACACACACACACACACACACACACACGCACGCACACACGCACACACGCACGCACGCACGCACACACACACACACACACACACACACACACACACACACACACACACACACACACACACACACACACACACACACACACACACACACACACACACACACACACAGGTGCGCGCGTGCACACACGCACACACACACACACACACTCTCTCTCTCTCTCTCTCTCTCTCACACACACACACACACACACACACACACACACACACACACACACACACACACACACACACACACACACACACACACACACACACACACACACACACACACACACACACACACACACGCACGCACGAAGCAGGCGAACGTATCAGAGGTCATGGAGTTCCTGTGGATTATGGTCTTTCCCGACCCCTCCACGTGACCACTGTTAAAAAACATCCGTCTTTCCCGACCCCTCCACGTGACCACTGTTAAAAACATCCGTCTTTCCCGACCCCTCCACGTGACCACTGTTAAAAACATCCGTCTTTCCCCACCCCCCACGTGACCACTGTTAAAAACATCCGTCTTTCCCGACCCCTCCACGTGACCCCTGTTAAAACATCCGTCTTTCCCGACCCCTCCACGTGACCACTGTTAAAAAACATCCGTCTTTCCCGACCCCTCCACGTGACCACTGTTAAAAACATCCGTCTTTCCCCCACCCTCCACGTGACCCCTGTTTAAAAAAAAAGTCTTTTCTGCTGCTAATGGGTAGAAAATTTAACCTAATATCTACGGAGTAAATACACAAATAGTCCATGTGAAAATCAGTTAAAAGTCTGGATGTACTATTTGAGGTAACAGTCCAAATGAGCAGCCAAGTCGGTGAAATATGCCAAACGGTTAATTACTTTGGCTCTATTAGACACTTTCGGAGAAGCAACAAAATCTCTAAGCCAATATCGGGTTCCCTTTCATCTAGACTGTTTAAAGGTTTACTTAACAGACTGTCGCAGAATCGTATCAATCGATCGCAAAATCATTGCCGTTTGCCTGCTTGCATCGATTGCAGATCATGCCGTTTGCCTGCTTTTCAAAATACCAAACAGATCATGTTTCTCTTCTGCCTTGTCATCTGCCTTGTCTTCCTGTTTCCAGTCGGTTCCAGACATCATGAGAATAGTGCCCTCATCTGCAATGCTGTGACAGGCTCCGTGCCACTCTGCATGTCTGAACAGATTGATCTGTTGACCCTTTCATGTTCAAACCGTTTCCCGTCAGATCATGCGTGGTGCTTTCGTGCACCTATTCCAAAAACAGCTGCGATATTTAGTTCTGCTTGCTTCCTCGTGCACTGGGCCTGTTTTGTCGAATTTCGTTGAGCGCAGTCACTGTCTACTTTCAGGACAAAGTTGAAAACTCTTTCATTCAAATGCTTTTCTCTTTAAGTTCATCAACACGGTTTTGTTACTTTGATACACTGTGCAGCTACTAATAGTGTGTGTGTGTGTGTGTGTGTGTGTGTGTGTGTGTGTGTGTGTGTGTGTGTGTGTGTGTGTGTGTGTGTGTGTGTGTGTGTGTGTGTGTGTGTGTGTGTGTGTGTGTGTGTGTGTAAACGTATATTTGTGCGTTTATATAATATTACGTGTATGCGTGTACGCTAGTGTGGCTAAATGTGGAAGGCGAATTGAACGTAGAGGGAAAATATCAGACATGTGTGTGTGTGTGTGTGTGTGTGTGTGTGTGTGTGTGTGTGTGTGTGTGTGTTGTGTGTGTGTGTGTGTGTGTGTGTGCGCGCGCGTTTGTGTATCAAAAGTGGTGAAAGGAAAGAGGGTAAGCGAGGTAGGCGGCGGAATCTTAGTGATTTGTTGGTGTACTTTTTTCTTGAGTGATAAGAAAGAAATAAGAAAGAGGCTTGAACGCTAATATGTTCTGTTGGTTTGTTTGTTTTTGTAGATATTCTCAACTCAGTAAAGTTGGTCCCGCATAAACCTGTATCAGTACTAGGAGCAATCATTACTACATCACGAATTTACATCCTACTGGATTTCCCCACACTACACTGACACTTTTACAGGACTTTTCTCCTACAAACCGCCACACACCCCCTCCTACTGGACCCCTATACACCGCCACACACACAGCGTCTTTATCCTACTGGATCCCCTATACACCGCCACACACAGCGTCTTTATCCTACTGGATCCCCTATACACCGCACACACAGCGTCTTTATCCTACTGGACCCCTATACACCGCCACACACAGCGTCTTTATCCTACTGGACCCCCTATACACCGCCACACACAGCGTCTTTATCCTACTGGACCCCCTATACACCGCCACACACAGCGTCTTTATCCTACTGGATCCCCTATACACCGCCACACACAGCGTCTTTATCCTACTGGATCCCCTATACACCGCCACACACAGCGTCTTTATCCTACTGGATCCCCTATACAATGCACACACAGCATCTTTATCCTACTGGATCCCCTATACACCGCCACACACAGGACTTTCATCCTACCGGATCCCCTATACACCGCCACATACAGGACTTTCATCCTACCGGATCCCCTATACACCGCCACATACAGGACTTTATCCTACCGGATCCCTATACACTGCCACACACAGGACCTCTGTCCTACTGGATCCCTATACACCGCCACATACAGGATTTTTATCCTACCGGATCCACTATACACCGCCACACACAGGACCTCTGTCCTACCGATCCTCTATATACCGCCACATACAGGACCTTTATCCTACTGGATCCTCTATACACCGCCACATACAGGACCTCTGCCCTATGGATCCTCTATGCACCGCCACAGACAGGACCTCTGCCCTACTGGATTCCCTATACACCGCCACATACAGGACCTTTATCCTACTGGATCCTCTATGCACCGCCACATACAGGACCTTTATCCTACTGGATTCCCTACACACCGCCACATACAGGACCTTTATCCTACTGGATCCTCTATGCACCCGCCACATACAGGACCTCTGCCCTACTGGATTCCCTATACACCCCTATACCCACCACTACAGGACCTTTATCCTACTGGATCCCCTATACACCGACACACACAGGACTTTTATCCTACTGGATCCCCTATACGTCGCCACATACAGGACTGTTATTCTACTGGATCCGCCGCATACCGCCATATCCGGAACCTGGCGCGTGGAAAATCACTCAACTCCTCCCTCCCTTTTTTGTCCAACATTTCCAACAACAAAACTACCACCGTCACATCCACAGCTATAGCTTCAAGACTGAGACAGCTCATTCGTGCGCACAGCCACTGACTGCTGTCGGATGAAGGAAGAAAAATGATCCAGACTACACAACAAATACTGGATATGATTTCCTAGACCAGGCTTGCCCCCCAACTCATCTTAACAACACCGCCATCTTGTCCAGCGCAACCTCATTCTCACCAACTGTAAAAAAAAAAAAAAAAAAAAAAAAAAAGTTGTAGCGAAAGGTGTCAAATTCATCCCCAATCAACCTAGCACCAACAGATACCAAGAACACATTGACGTTGAGATATTTTTCTATGGTGTATGGCTGCGTTCGAAAATGTAGCCAAACTTCTACCTCAGACAGCTGGGACATTTTCACCCACCTGTTTCTAGGCCCCAGTCCTCTGTCACGCACCCTTCGTGTACTCCAGTGACGTCGACCTCTACATCAAAAAGTGCAGAAAAAATACCTCTAGAATATCATCTGAACGTCTGTCAACATCTCACGGGAAGAACACTCTCTCTTGAGATACTGAAACAGCGGCAGGATTTTGACATGACACCAGCATACAATGGCGGCGTGGTGGTTGTGGTTTGGGACTAACAGTCGTGTATACCAAGTGCCCGATACCAGCTGTCCGATACCAGTGTTTGCACACCACTGACCTCACGATCAAAACTAATCTCAACCACAGTCAACTAGGAAATCAAACAAAATACAGTCAGACAGCTCATAATATCAAACACATACTAAACAGCTCACTTTCTACTTACTCCCTAAAATACACAAAGCCGACACCCCCAGCAGACCCATTGTCTCCGCTTGTAGCTACTACAGAGAACACATCTCACGGTATATTGACTCTCTTCTCAACCCGTACCCCATAGTGCAGAGCCTTCCCACATACCTCAGAGGCACAATTCTCAGAATGATCAGCTCATTCAACACATACCCCACTTTCCAACCTAACTTCTCTCTTCGCAAGAGATGTTGTCTCTCTTTACACTTCCATTTCTAAAGCTGACATACTGGGGGCCTTTTCTTCCTTTTTTTCTTTTTCTTTTTTTTCGACAAACGGACCCTTAACCAACAACAGCTACACTGATGAAACTTGCAGAGGTAGTTCTCACTCTCACCCCTTTGAATTTAACAACCACACTTTCTGGGACATCAGTAGTGTCGCCATGGGAACCAAAATGGGACCATCCTGTAACTGCCTTTTTGATGGGAAACCTGGAGGAACACCACCTACTGCTGGGGCACATCAATGGCAGGTTGGGAGCCACAGCCATCCCAGAACAGGACCTTCTCAAGCTTTTCAACTCTGTTCAGACCTGTCATCCATCCATCAACTTCATGTACACAATTCCTCTGTCAGTCAGCTTCCCGGTAATTTCCATCTCCCTCAAGGATGGACTTCTCAAAACCTGTTTTCTACATTCAGTGATTTACATTCATACCTGGACTACACATCTTCCCACCACGCATCCACAAAACACACAGTTTTATGCTCGTAGTTCATGTGCTTGTGAAGATTCTGCTCTGACGGTAAAGATCTCACACGGCAAGCGGACAAAATGTTTGCGTTTTTAACCTGGATACACTAGGACCCTCGTTAATGATGCTCTCAGTCGCACCACAGCTGTGTCCACAACAACTGCCTTAGAAGCTCCGACTCCAGAAGAAACAGACCCATCGCGTGCCTCCTCTTCCATCCTCACATACTTTTCCATCTATTTCTGAGGCCACATCCTTGATTACTTTCAGACACAATAAAAAAAAATCCCTCAAGATTGTCCTCGTGCGCTCTAAACTAAACAAATCATCATACCTATGTCACCCAGTAACTTTCATTGTTCTAAAACCAGTAACTTTCACTGCAAAATCGGCCCTCTCACCTACCAAGCCAGACACCATCCTACATCGTCCCAAAGGCTTATTCAAAACGGAAGGTACGTTTACCCTTCAGTGCCGCAGCGTGCTGTATGCTATGCACCGTGAGCTGTGCGATAAGATCTACAGGGGACACATCCGCACACTTAACACGCGCATCTTTGACACTGGCCGACATCTGCAATCACTGACGCAAACTAGTCGCTCTGCATTCCAACCTTCCTCAACAAACATTTATCATGCCGAAGTCCAAGTGCTTTGACAATGGCAGACTGAGACCTTAGAGCGCATCATGCAGGAATCTCATCTCATTGTCATACAGGTAACCTCCACTTGGCATCAACGTCCAAAAATAGCATGTGCCTATTTACCCCCCCCCTTGTATCGGCCCACAGTACTGGCCATGGACACACCACCATACTAATTGTTATTTACCTCATAGTATTATCGATTTTTCTGGGTGTATGCGTGTCCTGTAGAGGTAGCGTCTCTGCTGGGGTGCTTGCCAAATCCTTCTCAGGGCTCTACGCCCGTCTTTGGTCCTCACTTGGCACTCAGCTCCATCCTTCCTTTGCCAGAATACCGCACCTCTATTACAGTGATCGAAACTCAGAGAGAAAAAAAAAAACAGGGATTGCTCCTCTCATCTTTTGGCACATGGAATGTGCCCCCCCCCCCCCCCCCCCCCACCTCGGATAAACAATATACAAACAAGCCTCTAATTGAAAAAGAAACTCGCCCGGTATAACATCGACATCACAGCTATGAGTGAGACCTGGTGTAACAGCCCGTTGTTACCCCCCTCTGGAACTTACCCGTCTGGGCTAGCCTGCTTTTACCCCCAGGGGGTCATTCTAGGACTAGTTAGAACTTACCCCCTCCCTCCCCTAGTTGGAACCCCCCCCTAGTTGGAACCCCCCCCCTGCCCCCCCCCCCCCCCCCCCCCCCCCCGTAAGTTTGGTCTAGTCTGGATTCCCCCCCCCCCAAAAAGGGTCAGTCTAGGACTATTTGGAATCTTCCTCCACCCCACCCTTCAAACAGAGAGGGTATTTCAGGGTTTTCCTCTGCCTTTCCCCAACACGCACACCCGCCTTTAAAAGAAGATTTAGGTTAGCCTGCATATTTTACACCCCCTCTCCCATTTCCTATATACAGTCAGTTGAGTTTAGACAAAGTGCAGTTCTAGACTCTTCTCAATAGATGGACCTCCTGCTTCCCCCATCCCCTCCCCCCACACACACCCTGGTTCACTAACAGATACGTATTAACATTTTTCGCGCTAGTTTACACGTGTGGGTCAAAATTCGGGTGTGTGAGTACGCCGCGCGCATGCGTGGCAAAGAAAGAAGGCTACATGCCAAGGTGACCAAGCGTAGTTGTTACAAACTGTCGTTGTGACCACGTGTCGTTGTGACCACGTGTCGTTGTGACCAAGTACCGTTTTTGCTTCATCCCGTTTTGCCTCCTTAACTGTTTACAGCTAATTAGCGTCTCTTGAGTACCTGTGTGCCTTAGCTTGTAAATTGCAGATGACTAGTGGTCAGTGCTACGGAGATTTTAACTATTTTACAGCTAATTAGTGTTTCCCGAGTGCTTGTGTACCTCGTACAATGTAGATTACTAGTGGTCAGTGCCACTGACCACTGGTCATTATGACGTAAATCGGAGATTTTAAACTATTTCACAGATAATAATTATAGCCTCCTGAGTACCTGTGTATTTTGTACAATGCAGAAGAATGGTGGTCAGTGCCACTGACCACTGGTCACTATGACGTAAATCAGATATTTCGACTATTTTACAGTTCAATTAGTGTCTCATGAGTGTTTATATATACCTTGTGCAATGCAGACAACCAGTGGTCAGCGTCACTGACCATCGGTCACTTTAATGTAAATCAGAGATTTTAACTATTTATACAGCTAATTAGTGTTTCCTGAGTACCTGTGTACCTTGTGCAATGTAGATGACTAGTGGTCAGTGGCACTTACCACTGGTCACTATGGCGTAAGTCGGATATTTTGATTATTTTACAGTTAATAAGTGTCTCCTGAGTGCTTGTGAAACCTTGTACAATGCAGACGACCAGTGGTCAGTGCCACTGACCAGTGGACACTAACGACACTTGGTTACAACGACACTTGGTTACGGTGACACTTGGTCGCAATGACATGACCCCAGAAAAACAGAAAATTCAAAGAGAAAACAAAAGAGACAGAAAATGAGCTAGAGAAAGGGGTGTTTATATGTATGTGCATGTTGTCGCATGAGCGCGCCTGCGTGTGCATGTAAGTGTTTGTGTGTAAGGATGTTCCCATGGTCCGATTTGTTAGCCAATTCGAGTTTGCCGACATGTCGGCCAACTTTGTAGTCCATTTGAACAACATTCAACGATAAAAAAAAAAAAAAAATCAAAAACACGAGAAGTTTGCTACCGACGACCGAACTTGCTTCAAAACTGTCATCAAACGACGCCGATACTGGTGAGATTGGGCGACTTGAAACTGACAAGGCACCATTGAAGACAAAGGATTCCGACAGGATGTGGTTGTTAGTTATCGACGCATGCTTAAAAGATTAAAGACTTCCATCTGTTCTTTGAAAATGGCAACACAACTGTCGGATGTCTTGTGAAAACTGATGAAAAACGAATGCCGCCATGACTCAAATCACTGCAAACTTCTTTTTTTTTTATTGACATCAAAGCTGAAAATAAAATGAGGCAGGCAACAGTAAACAATAAACAACTAAAGTAACCATTGCTCCCATAAGAATTACCCACTTGTTTATTGTTACATAAAAGCGTATTTAACCAAAGACAGTTCTAATCTTGGGCAGACAGTTTCCGTCGTCATCAAAGAATTCTAAACTCTGAAAAAATATATAACTTCACAAAGATTTCAACCGCTGCTGTGCCTAGGATAAAAGTCACTGTTATAGGCTCTCCGTTTGAGATATTTTTCTCTCTGATAACAGAGTTTTCTAAGGACGATTGAAGCATTTACTGAACAATAGTTTTGCGAGAAGAGCGATGCGACTGAAATAACACATTCCATGCTATACGTCTTTGCGTCATGTCTTATCTGTTGTCTTGGTATTGTGGAAGCGTGATGTGGGATGGAGAGAAATACAGGCAGGCTAGGCCACATGTACTCTTCTTGTTACTCCAACTTGATCGCACAGTGGAAGGGGGAGAGGCATGGGATCGGTGTGGGGTGTGGGGGTGAATGAATACGGGCTAGCCCATATTTACCTTCATAGGCAGAAAAGTCTGCGTGTGTGAATGTGGGGTGTGAGTTGTAAGGTGTGTGTGTAAGGTGGAGGGGGGGGGGGATCCAGGCTAGCCCAACCTTACCCCAGGGGGTGAGTTCCAACTAGAGGGGGTAAGTTCCAGCTAGTCCTGGAATGACCCCGAGGATAAAAGCAGGCTAGCCCAGACTTACCCCGGGTCAGTTCCACAGGGAGGCGGGGGGGGGGGGGGGGGGGGGGATCCAGGTCAGAATGTTACTGTTACACCGGGGGGGTGGAATAGAAGGAACTTCGTGAAAGGGTCTTTAACAACTTTACCTTTTTGTGAGCGAAAGAGCGAAGTGACGAGTGACGAGCAGCGAGAAGCTGGTGTCGGCTTTGCAGTGAAGACAGCACTTGTTGGCAAGCTAGCTGGATCTCTAAAAGAAGTGAACGACAAACTGATGACCATGAAACCCCCTTTCATTTGGAAAGAAGCACCTGACAATTATCAGCGCTTACGTGCCGACCATGACCATGTCAGATGACCTGATGGACAAAATTTATGAGGATCTTCGCTATGTTACTGCTGCAGTTTGCTTATGACTCCACTCTCAATGTTGAAAAACTGACACATCATGCAGCATCGACAAGTTTTCTGTTGCCTGTGCCAGCTTTGGTCTAATCATGACTATAAAGAAGACGGAAGTTCTGCATCAACCCGTGCCAAACAGACCCTGAGAGACCAACATTTCAGTCAAAGGTGTAAGACTTGCTGCGGTGAGTAAATTCACCAATCTTGACAAGACACTGTCCCAAAACGTTACCATCGAAAATGAGGTGAGCATCAGAACTGCAAAAACAAGAGCAACCTTTGGCAGACTACACGCCAATGTTTAGAACAGAAGAGCTATCAGTCTCGAGACCAAGCTGAAGGTGCAGAGAGCAGTCGTCCTTCCCGCAATCCCCTATGCATGTGATACGTGGACAGTGTACGAGTGGCATGCCAAGAAATTGAATCCCTCCCACACAACGTGCCTCAGAAGATTGCCGAACATCAAATGGGGAGAGAAAAATCCCACACCGAAGAAGGCTCTTGACCACGCAGCCTGCTTAGTTTCCACACCATCCTGGTGCTACCTCAGCTCTGATGGGCAGGTCATGTAGCTCGCATACCAGACCACCGGCTCCCAAGAGACTTTTCTATGGTGAGCTAGAACAAGGAGTACATTCCCATGGAGGTCAGTAGAAATGCTTCAAAGCCATTCTCAATACATACTCGAAAGCGTTTAACATCAACCCTGACATTTGGGACAAACTGCCGTGGATAGAGCTGGATGACATTGTTCAATCCATCAGGGTAAAGACAGTGAAGAAAGGAGAACGCCTGCAGTCCAACAAAAAAGACTAGGAAAACCCGCGCCAGCAATCAGGAGGATGTCACCCACATTCCCTGTCCAAAACTGTCACTGCACATACCGTGCACGCATCATCTTGATCAGCCACCTGCCTACCCACAAGTGTCTCACCCGCTTGACCCCAAGATGTCTGAAGTGGTTCCCGTCGACTCGACGGACGAGCAACACACACATGTTCTTTATCAAACTGTTCTTCACTTACTTATCTATTTACCCACCCCTTTTTTTCCCTGTTTACTCTTATATTCTTTATATACATGTATTCCTTGACATACATTGTTTTAATACTACATTAAACTTTTCACACAATATTGATCAGTTTATTCCCTTGCAACCTTCTTATTAGTATAATTTCTATTGTCGTATCATCATCATCATCATCATCATCATCATGAAAATCATTCATCGCTGCTCATACTTCATGATGAACTTATTTCTTTTCTATTTTCCGCATTTTCTATTTGTGTAGATTTCTGCGACTTTACTATCTTTTCCCTTCTTTATACTGGTATCATTGTTGTTGTTGTTGCTGCTGCTGGTGCTGCTGTGTTTTTGTGTTATGACTAATATATTATTGTGGTAATTATTTTTGTCTTTCTGTCTCTTCTTCTTTGTACTTGTTCTCTGTGTTATCATTATTATTAATATTACTGTGATTTTCATCATCAGCATCAACATCAATGTTATTTTTATCAGTAGTAGTAGTAGTAGTAGTATTGTCGTTGTTGTTGTGGTTGCTATTGTTGTTGTTCGTATCCTCTCCCCTTTCAACCTTCTCCCTCTTTTCATTAGTTCCATTTTACAGTGTTAGGTTTTAACTCACGACCTCATTCTGCAGAGATCAAAGAGATATGTGACTGTTTGCTTGTTTTTGTTTTCAATGTTTGGAATGTTGTTTGTCCTTCCCAAAGAAGACTACTAGTCAACACGTGTTCTCTCTTTTTTTGTGGGTCGCTTTGTTCCATTCGGTAGGCGGCCAAGTAATTTTACTTTGGCTCTTATGTTTTGATTTCCGCTTGTAGTCAAGCTTTTATGTCAGGGATTGAAATCTTTGGACAGGGCAGGTGGAGGAAGTCCATTGTCCAGGCTGAACCACACTGACCGGGTGAAGAGCTTATGGTGGATTGAGGTTAGCGCGATCTTCGACCCACTGGGAGTGAGAGAGTTGCGTACGTTAATTTGTATACTTAGGGACAGTATATTTGGTTCCATCTTCCCTTGATCTTCCCAGCTGCAGTTGGTTTATGCAGCACTGGCGCGGGGTGATCCTCTTACAGGGCTGGCTTGCGCAGTCTCCTCTGTTCCACGGAGGCTGGTTTTTGGACTGAAAAAGCGACCAGCCGCAGCAGACAGGTGGATACCGTGGGATCAGAAACTGGTATTTAAACGATCCGAAATTTAGCTGTAAGAATTTTAGTTCATACAAAAATTACCCTTTTTCTGCACAAAAGGTATGACATACACCGTTCCAGAAATTCATAAATTTGAAAGGAACAGGCTTTCCGGGGAAGAAGGGCAGACCCAGTAATGCTGGCAGCCAGATAAACCCTTTAACCAGCGTCAGAAATGTATCGAAGTTCCGCTGCAGTGTTTTTATAGTAAGTAATGACGTGTAAAGTACTGTCCCCTTCTGTAATGACGTCACTCATTTTCCGCCCAGGCATTGTGCACTACGAGGGCCTCTTTTATCCCATTTCAGTCAGTTTATCTTCTGGAGATGGTAATCCCTAATAGAAAATGACGACTTTGCCTATAGGGGAAAGATTAGTTTATGTATGTAAGAACGCGCCGACTGCGCTCTGTCGGAAGCTGTTCCGTTGTTACCCATTGTGACATTGCTAGTCGGTCACAAGGAGGTTTGTAATGGTCCGCAGCCAAGTCCTGATTGAAAAGCATCTACAACACCAAAAGGACCTCTTCCACAACTTCATCGACTTTAAGAAGGCATTTGACCGGGTGTGGCACAAGGCCTATGGCAGGTTCTCAGAGACTTCAACATTGATGAGAACTGCTCGTACAAGTCATCCAGGCCCTCTACGAACACTCCAGCAGCACAGTACTTCTCAATAGCCAGCAGGGCCAGTTCTTCCCGACCACAGTCGGGAGTCAGGCAAGGGTGCCAACTATCTCAAGTCCCTTTTAAACATCTTTCTGGAGAGAATCATGCAAGAGCCTCGAAGAACATCACACATCCATCAGCATTGGCGGCAGGCTGGTTTGCAACCTTCGTTTCGCAGACGATATCGACCTCATGGGGGCAGCAACACCGAGCTCCAGGATCTTACAGACAGACTTGTCACAAGAGCAAGTGCCTACGGCATGGAGGCAGCACAGAGAAGTCAAAGGTCATGGTCAACAGCACGACAAACAGCAGTGCCAACATAACTATGAATGGTGAGCCTCTGGAAGAAGTGACCAGCTTCAGGTACTTGGGAACAACCCTGTCCAAAGATGGCACCTGCACAGCAGAAATCCGAATCAGGATCAGCTCTGCATCAACAGCGATGGCCAGACTGAACAGAGTGTGGAAGAGCAACATCAAATTCCACACAAAATTCAGGCTCTACAAGTGGTCTCCATCCTGTTATATGATTGCGAGACATGGACACTGATGGCCGAAACAGAAAGAAGAATCCAGGTATTTGAGACCAGGTGCCCGAGGAAACTACTCCGCATCTCCTACAAAGAACACAAGACCAATGGTTATGTGCGGAACCTGGTCACTAACCTAGTTGGGCCCTACGACCACTTCTGGCAACCATCAAACGACGGAAGATGGCATGGTTTGGCCACGTTATTCATCACAACACCCTCTCAAAACATCCTTGAAGGAGGGCGCAGACGAGGACGGCAGAGAAAGAGTTGGTCCGAAAATATAAAGGACTGGACCAAAATGACCATGCCAGATCGCCTCACGACAGCTACCAACAGAAGAGCCTGGAGAGAAACGGCGGCTGCCTCATCACGTCCCCCCAACGACCTCTGCGATCAGGGGAATGACTGACTGACTAACGTTTCGAAAGCAGCACCATCACTATGTCCAGTCGAGTCCCATTCTTTGGTAGACTGTACTATTACTGACTGGACTGTTCCCTCCAGTCACTGTCCAATTGGCGTGGTTTGAAGGTTATCATAGTAGTCTCGCTTTCTTTTTTCTTAAAGAGTTTTGACGGTCAGACACATTGTGAACAAGATTCTATTGTTCGTTTAACTGATCTTGCGGTGTGTCGCACTCCATTTACAGACTACATTTATTCTGAGTTTATTGTCAGTCTGAATGTTGATGCCTTGAATAAGTGTTTAATACAAGTCGTACATACCCATGCGGTGAATGATGAAGACTGATGCACACATGTATGGCAATATCATTTCTAGTGCTGACCTTTGTGGTGGTGTGGTGTCACTGGTAGTATAACTACTTTTCTGTGGCGATGGGAATAGGGTTACTCGTATTGCACTTTGTGGTAGCAAGGTTAGTGTTACTAGCAATAATACTGCCCATTTTCTATGGAGGTTGGTCACTAGCCGTGTCAGCGGCATTGTCTGCGCCAATATTCACATGCTTGTTGTGAGGGTAGCATTGTCACTAGCATTGTCGACACTCATGTTTATGACGGTGGATCAGTACCGAACTTACTTTTATTGAAGTGTTCTAGGAATCTGAGAAAGAGTAAAATATGATTGTTATTGGTCTGTGTTTGAAGGATCTGAATTATTGCTAGATTTATGAATAGGTCTACCTTTGCTTTCTGCTTTTCTGAACGCATTTTCAGAGAGAGAGAGAGAGAGAGAGAGAGAGAGAGAGAGAGAGGAGAGAGAGAGAGAGAGAGAGAGAGAGAGAGAGCACCTATCAACGGACACATCAAAACCAATCTTTGAATGACTGGCCCAACAACTGAATTCAGGCCAAAGTCAGAGCCCTGTGGACATGCGGGTAGGCATTCCCAACACACCACACCTAGCAAATTTTCATGGCGGATTGCCATTGTCCTGATCACCACGCACCTGCCTCCGACCGGCGTTAGTGCTGGCATGTATGTCAGCTGACGACACTGATTATTGTTCCGTCTGCCAACACAACCTGAACTACACGGTCTGCACAAAATTAATGGAGCTTTCGTTGGGAACAGCCGCGGTGTCATTACATACGGTTTTCGGAGTCGGCATAGGTCATTTGATAGACCACCGGTTGATGGTGACCCTAAGTCGCAGTCGAATCTCCATCGGGCCGTTTTTGATGCAGGGGATTTTCCCTTCGGAGTTAACATTGGTTCTGACTCCATTGGCCGCATGCTCCTTCAAATGATGCTATAAACAAAGGTTGTCCGTGAGGATGCCTGCATAACATCTAACACTCACATAAAATCCCATATACCAACTTCCGGAGAACACTAGTTTAACCATTGGTTCGGATAATACATACTCATTCTTTCTTCGTGGAAGAAATGGAAAAACCGAGTGACTGATAGATTTTTCTTGAGATTTTTGTTGATGAAAAGTTCAAAGGTAGAAGTCATTCGTGTACAGCTGGAGATTTCTCTGAACTTTTCTCTTGTAAAAGAGTACCATGTTTTCAGCTGAAGCTTTGCAGCATTTGCATGTCTATGTCCCTCAGCTGTATGTTCCTCAGCTCTATGTTTCCCTCAAGTCAAGTTACATACTACGTCATGTCATGTCCATAATGCCATGTCATATCATGCCATGTGCCATGACATATGCCATGCTATATTACATGACGTAAATATCTCTTGACTTGAGGGAACATAGAGCGGAACACAGAGCTGAGGGAACACAGAGCTGAGGGAACATACAGCTGAGGGAACATAGACATGAGCTGAGGGAACATAGAGCTGAGGGAACATAGAGCTGAGGGAACATAGAGCTGAGGGAACATAGAGCTGAGGGGAAAACATAGAGCTGAGGGAACATACAGCTGAGGGAACATACAGCTGAGGGAACATAGAGCTGAGGGAACACAGAGCTGAGGGAACACAGAGCTGAGGGAACACAGAGCTGAGGGAACACAGAGCTGAGGAAACATAGAGCTGAGGGAACACAGAGCTGAGGGAAACATAGAGCTGAGGGAACATAGAGCTGAGGGAACATAGGGAACATGGAGCTGAGGGAAACATAGAGCTGAGGGAAACACAGAGCTGAGGGAACATAGAGCTGAGGGAACATAGGGAACATGGAGCTGAGGGAACAACATAGCTGAGGAAACACAGAGCTGAGGGAACACCGAGCTGAGGGAACACAGAGCTGAGGGAACACAGAGCTGAGGGAACATAGAGCTGAGGGAACACAGAGCTGAGGGGGACCATAGAGCTGAGGGAAACACAGAGCTGAGGGAACATAGAGCTGAGGGAACACAGAGCTGAGGGAACATAGAGCTGAGGGAACAGAGAGCTGAGGGAACATAGAGCTGAGGGAACACAGAGCTGAGGGACATAGAGCTAATTCTCCTAACAAACCGCTCTGTGTTCCCTCAGCTCTATGTTCCCTCAATTCAAGTTACATGATGACCAGAGGATCACTAATGGGTCAACTAATGGTCAGAGTGACATTGTGACAGGTCAAGCAATGGTCAGAATGACAGTGTTTCAAGCAATGGTCGGAGTGACCAGTGGTCAAGCAATGGTCAGAATGACCTGTGGTCAAGCAATGGTTTAACTGACCTGTGGTCAGCGTGGTTAAATGAATAAGAATGAGAAAGCGTGAGTTTATAGAGAAAAGACGTGAGAGAGAGAGAGGCCAAATATGACTGTAGTCGCTTGACCACTGGTCAG
>JADBJO010015961.1:15000-19038 GCA_016801955.1 Conus betulinus | reverse complement strand
AGAGAAAGGCTGAGGGCACAGAAGGGAGTGACCTTGACACTGACAGCCATCAGGACAGGTTCACGTCACACAATAATTCATCATCACGCAGTGGACAGTACGACCAACCGTCACACAGGTGATCGCTGTGAACACAGATCTTTGAAGCTCTGCACCTGAACAACCCGGGGCATGTTATTTCTTCACATCCTTCTTCGTCCTGGAGATCGATACAGTCGTGCATCCCATGCATCGTGTGTAGACAGGCAGGCAGTCCTCATAGTCTCCAGGACAGCGGTAGTGGCTGTCAGGGCAGGAATCGTTGGGGTTCATGGGGGTGGAAACAAAAGTGGCCGATGCCATCGAAATTGACTAGCGCTGCAGTTGATATTGCATCTGTCGTAACGAATGGAGTGTTGTAAATCCCCTCACAGTTTTCTTCATCTGACCCGATCATGACAATGTGGCATTAGATCACACGCCTTACCATAGGACACACATTGGTGGTCAGAACACGTGTATTTGTTAATACATGGAGGGTGGTCACAGAATGATTCGTCACTGTTATCCGGACAGTCAGAGAGGAAGTCACAGACCAGGCTGAATGCTATGGTGTTGAACTGATCGTCACATGCAAATGTGGGGTGAAGACCAAGAGAAAGCCAGTCAGTGTGTGACTGTGGAGTTGGAAGATGGCAAGAACTGTGTACTGAAGGCAGACTGGATCCATACAAGAACGATGTATAGGTCATGTGACCATCATTGCACATTGTCATGGAGTTTTGCCTCTTGGGCAGCATGAACTGTGCAGTGTTCAAGGTGATTGACTGTAGCTGTTTATGATGAAAAGTGTTTCCTGTCGTGTTCGTTTTTATTTCACACATTACTTTGTCTACGAAATTAGAACACAAAATTTAGTTTTGACAGAGGACACATATCCAGAATTAAACACCGTGTATCGTCTGTATCAATTTGTGTATCCGTTAAAGTAGTAGAATGATGAAAAGACAACTGTTTTCTGACTAATAATAGACTATTTATGTACATGGCATTCCAAACAGTATTTCTATAGTACAAACCACTCACTGTTTCTGTCAGCACACTGGGGTGAGGTTGGCTCGTACTGAGAAGCTTGCTGCACCAGTCAGGTACACACTGGGGAATGCCTAGCCTGCCTCCCAGTGACCTGCAATAGTCGTCAGCTTTTTTGTTGACATCCTTTTGATCACTTCATATGCATGCAGACCGTTGACCAGTTTGTAACAACGGTTGCAGAATGCCAACAGACCCTTACACTCAGAACTGCTGTAGGAACAGTGTTCTGCTTCGTCCTGCCCACTTTCACATTCTGTCATTAGGTTACACTCCACATGATGCTGAAAGCTAGGGTAATAGTCTACAGAACAATTCCATAAACTGGTGGGTAACATTTGAGGCACTCTCCCCTCAGGATGAAAAGAAAACAAAACGTTCATGTGACGTACTATTGGAGGAAAATATTTTTGTACCTGAACCATTAACTTTGTGGCCTTGATTACCTTAGGCAACAGGTTTTCATTATAAAGGTCCCACAACCTGATGCCTGCACACAACTGGTGGCTGCTACCATTGATGAGGTTTAAAAGCCAAGACTTCACGCTGGGGCAAGGCTCTTTGCTTATAACTGATCATGACTGAATGCTTGTGTGGCACCGTGACATACGTCGTCAAATAATAAGAGTATCCTTCACTCCAATTTCTGCATTTCACTGTGAGATACCCAGAGGAGGAGGACGTCATGATCTGAGCCAGATATTCTGAACCATCATCTTCACCAGCATCTGTTAAAGAAGCAAGTGAGTGTTAGGAGTTTCATGACAACAGACGAAACACACCAACTTGGAGCTATTTCAAGAAGGCTTTCTGTTGTCCACCAGTCTCCTTAAAGCAACTTTTTTTTTTTTCTATATTTTTTCTCCATCTTTTCCTTTTTGTATACTCGTCTTTCCGTCTCCATTGACTCTCACACATCGCACAGATCTGTCGGTTCCATTGCCGATAGACAGTCTAATACGAACTTTAGTAATACACGGTTGATACAAAGCGTCTAGGTTTTTTCATGCACTGGTGGTCGATGTGATGACACTTTCACCCTCTGGAGAAAAAACGATAACAACAACAGCAACATCGAATCCGTTAAAACACACACGCACACACACACACACACACACACACACACACACACACACGCACGCACGCACGCACGCACGCACACACACACACACACACACACACACACAACACACACACACACACACACTCGCACACACGCACACACACGCTATGATGATGGATTTAGAGATTTGTTACACATCGTCTCACCAACTGGCTATTTCTCGATGAAGCCAGCCTTATAGCGAAAAGAAAGGGTCCACAAGGAAAACATGAAGAAAGCCCAGAAGCGAGACAGTAGTAAACATACAAAATACATAGTTTCCCTTATGATATGGAAGCACCAAAAGACGTGAGTAGAAAGAAATATTATCTGAAGTTGAAAATGATTGTTAGTAAAAGTCTTGGTTTTTGTCTGTTGCAGGGATTTTCTCCGTCAAAGTAGTTGCCCCTTTAGTCCCCTATGTGGAAAACAAAACAAACAAATAAACAAACAAAAAACAAACGAACAAAAAAATACAGAATAAATTAGTGTCAGACAGTGAAAGTCAAAGACGGGAATGAGTGAATGAATGAAACGAATACTGACTGACTGAGGTCTCAGTTAGATTGGCATGGGCTAAGAGTGGAAGACTAACCACTGAATTGTGGCCTTAAAGGGCAATGTTGGTCATTTGGTAACAGTGTGGTCTGGTGGCCATCTCGAAGAATACGTGTTTATGTGACTTTTGTTGGCCTTTTCTGATTAAGTCATTAGAAAATCTTGTTTCACAAGGTTGAAGCTGTAGGGCTTGTTATGTTGATTAATGTGTGCTAATCTTTCGTGAAGTCTCGCTATGAGAAAGACAAAAGTGGTGAACGAAAATTCTGAAGAAATTATTGAACTTTACTGTAATAATACTTTAATGTAATTTTGGCAAAAAGAGGTTAAAATACATAAGAACTCAAAAGGGAAACTGTCTCTTGAAAAGAAGAAAGGTTGAATGCGGGAGATCGTGTACGACCGCGAGTGAAAAGTTGTCGTCAGGGAAATTTTATTTTCACGACAATAGCATCTTCTGTCTTGGTCTCTGTCTGTCACTCCTAGGGAAACTCACCCACTTGTCATCGAGTAACTTCTACACTGAGGCGTATTGCATTGATAACATGGGCAGCACCAGATGAATGATCAGAGGCTCTATTCCACACCATATTTTTCACCTTTTCGCTATAACGGCTGATGGGACTGATCACACTTCGTGACATGTCGAAATAATATCATGTGGTTAAGACCCGACGTCGGTTCTTTGTAACTGACCATGATTACATGTCCAGCTGGTACACAGATGTATCCCCACACCCATTCGGGACCTTCATGGCTCAGGTTTGCTGTCATAGTCATGTAGCCAGAGGATGGGGATGTCATCACGACAAAAGGGGCTCCTGATTCATTTTCAGATTTATATTGTGCAGCTGCTGACAGAAGACTGAAATTGTGTGATCATTACCAAACACAGAGACAATTAACTAGTTAGGTCTTCAGTCAGCTTCGCCATCCACCAAGAAAACAAAGAAGCAACCCATAAACAATACCCACAAAGACAAGCCATCCACCAGCCCCAAACCAACCAGCCGATCAATCAACCCAAGCAACTAATTCATCACCCAAATACTGCAATTCCTACATATAAATGCTCTCATGTTCGTTCAAAGCTTCCTAACCACACGCATCCATAAGCATGTACACATTCATACGTACGTGGATGGTTATACTGAAAGCATGTTTTTTTTCAGACATGCTTCCATACATTCAAACAATAATCACAAGTCTGGGAAGGAGTTCTCTGCTTCGCTCCAGCACAGCTAAGATAGCAGAATTATTTGTACATCTCGTAATGGTGATGGCCATTATGAAAATATTTAAGTAAT
>JADBJO010015961.1:0-12500 GCA_016801955.1 Conus betulinus | reverse complement strand
ATGCTATTTAAACAAGTTTACACACAACCAAAAATTGGTTGATAGTTGGAGGATATTTCATGTTGAAGAGCAAAATTAAACTTGATAAAGAAGCAACGCAATTATAGACCCTTGCCATGCCGATGGTTTTATCTCAGAAAATGTAAATAACTTTGCTTTTTTACAGCATGACTGTGCCAAATGTTGATCCTTGTTCAGTAATACTCGAATTAATGTTGAGACATTCGACGTAGTCCAAGATACTGGAATTCCAGCAACTTCTATCTGAAAAATGCTACGTTCGTGCAAAGAGTGGAAAGTCGGTTTCAAGCACACCTTAACGACGATGATAAAAGCAGATTTTGTGGTCTAGAGAAAAGAAACTGCGTAAAACTTGAAACTGGATTTTTTTGGTAACAAAACTGGAAACGAATAATTCTGGATTTAGAAAATTCTTGAACATGTTATTTTCAGATTTTACACACATTGAAACAGATTGCGTAAAAGACTTAGCTTACAAGAATCACAATCTTCAGTTTTAAAGTTAAATGGAGTCAGAATCAGAGTAATCACATGATAAAAAAAGAGAAAAAGGAAAAAGAGGGGGGTGGGCAGTGGGGGTAAAAGCTCTGTTAGATAAAAGGGCTTCAGCAAAACTTGGAAGGACAAAAAGCTACGGGCGGATATAAAATGGAGAAATGTATGTCCTTAATGGAGATGAATCATGCAACCTACCAAATAAAAATGGTCACCATATATTAAACGACTAGGGGACTGATGGCTATATTATGTATCATATGTATGTGTACGTAAGTGTGTGTGTATACCCGTGGTTTATTTTAATCATAAGTACTGCATACTCTCTTTAGTTTTTATCTAATGTCGTCCGCGACTTGGGTACACATGATTAATATCAGTCATTGGAATTTATTCGGCATGTGTGCCCGTGTGCAAGATTTAAAAAAAAATAGATAAAAAATGCATGTACATCTGTAAAAGTACTGAAGCAAATCGAATGACATTTTTCACTTACTTGCAGAGGATGGTTGTTAAGCCCTTGCTTTCAAATTGAGTTTTTATTTGTGACGTGACAGTTGTATGCTTTGATGTATCTGGCGTTAGCTCATATATTGTAAGTGTATTTATGATTTAGTATAAAGGTATGTCAAACGGTTTTTCCCCATGGGAAACGACTCCTGAACCGTTCGGTACTTTATGCGGTATTCAATGCGGGTATTCTTTCTCACTACACGCCTTTGTGTCAGTTATGGAAGCATAAGCGTTAAAATTAGGCAAGATAGTACAGAAGATATTCAACCAGCCTCTGTGTTCAAAAAGGTGTCAACCTTTTAAGGAGTAACAGAGGGTTGACGGCACAAGTTTGTTTCTTAAGAAAAAAAGATGCTTGGAGAGCTAAAAAAAAAAAACAACTAACTTCAAAGATTTTCTGGAGTAAATAGGTGTAACGAATGACAAAAAAAATGTTGTTTTGCATAAATAAACAAAAAATCAGCTTCTAAGTATTTAATCCGAAGTGTCACACAAATTGATGACGTAATTATGTTGCTAGTCGAATGGAGAAAATCTGACTTAAGTGAACGTCTAGGTTCTCATCGTACGGACCTTGTTGATCAGCAATTGATTGACTTCATGCCTTCCACATACTTGCAAAATAAGCTATCTTTCACAACAACAAAAACAACACAACATAGATTCAAAGAAGAAGAAAACAAAAACATGAGTACTTCAGAGCATAGCACCTTCAAAGCAATGAATGTTCTGCAGAATAACGTCAAAAGTCATGTGTCATATATATCAAGTCGGCATGTGGTGTTGTAACTTACAATGTCGTCCTCTGCCAGTCAAGAGAAAGACTGCAAGAACAACATGACAAGGCGAGAGAGTGCATATGTATACAGTCAAGTCGACTTTGCCGTCATTCAATGAAAAAAACTGCAAGAACAATGTAAAAGTCAAATCGACTTAATGTGCAAGAGATTGGAATGTCGTCATTAATTAGTCAATGAAGAAGCTATCAAAAAGAAAAAAAATTCCTTGGCATGAAGAATGTGTTGGATCTTTTGACATTATCCTGTTTTCTGATGAAAAGAACGCCACGGGATGGGATAATGTCATTTGGGTTGAGGCACAGTTTGGCCCAGAACCTATTAAGTAGCAATGATGAAAGGGGAAACAACTAGTAGGCCCACTGTAGAGGGTTCTTTTGGCACTGGGTGTTTATGATACTGGCCTTCGAGGAGGTGACTTTAACGTCATTTTCGGAAATGCATGGATCATATTATGTAACCTATATTTATTTATATATCACCAGTAAAATAATACACCACCGAATCCCATCAGTGAATCAGTTCAGAGACGAGTCCCCGCCAAAGCATGGAACCATCTTCAACCATTTTTACGACGCTACGTCCGCTACAACTGCATTGAACACACACACACACACACACACACACACACACACACACACACACACGCACGCGTGCGCGCGCGCGCACACACACACACACACACACACACACACGCGCGCGCGCGCGCGCGCGGGCACATGCACGCGCGGGCGTGAGCGCGCACACGCATGCACGCTCGCACGCACGCATGCACATAGGTAAAAAGTTAGGGTTACTAAATATTAAAGATATTATACAAGCCTATACTTGAGGATCCAAGACAAATGTGAGGAAGGTCAAAATGTTCCCTGAGTTTGAGTGGTCGGCTCTACTGCTCAATAACCTGAACATTGTATGTCACATCACCGCTGACAGTAACCATCCATCGTGCAAAATCGCCTTAAATGAATCTTCTAACACATAACCCCAATGGTCCAGTAGACAACGGTAGGCCAAATAAGGTAATGCATGCTGAATTACTCCACAATCCAAGAGACACCAAAGATGGTGCATGATGTCTTATGAATAAGGCCAACAAATAAAAAAAAAATAAAAAGAATTCTGGTTAGACCTTTATGTGTCTGGAACCAAAACAAAATCGAAGAAGAACGTCAATACGCTTATCTGATGGATTTGTCTTTGGTACCCGACGGCATTCGAGATGTTTATTAATATATAGATGGGAACAGGAGCGAGGCTTGTCCAGGAGCAGACTATCTCTTTCAACAAAACAACACATTTCTACAAGTAAATGTGTCCAAATGTAACTACGAATTGCCACAGTTTTCAGCAAACCAGGGAGTGGTGTATGGAGAGTGTGAGGGTTCCACAATATTCTGTAATCTGCATGTGAAGGTGAAAAATGGCATGTATGTACGTGCTCAAGTTTCGACGGCTGAGATACTGGTGTGATTTAATTCATTGGAAAATGGGGATTTTCTTACAATTTTCAGCTTCAAGCGAGGTCGAAGTAGAATGTGGTGTTCACAGTCTAGAATACATGTTGTTTAATTCGTATGCGAATTCAATGTGGATAGCAAGCCTGAATTATCCAATGACTGAAGTTGATTTTAAGACAATGAAAAGTAAAACATTAGTCACGCACTATATGGCAAAGTATTCTGGATATTTATTTGTGCCATATGAGGTTACCTACACTCATTTAAGGGAGAAACTAACAATGGATCATAATTGTATTATTATGGTGAGCGTTCTTCAGTCATTTTACCTTCAGTCTTGTTTTGAAATCGGCAAGTTACAAGTGATTTACAGAGAACGCAATACTTCTGGAGAATACACTGCGCATATGTGTACTGAGCGTTCAGCACCAGCTTCTGTATTTGTCACCTCAACCATTACATTTCAATTCAACCATCACCCTTTCAACATTGAAGCTCTTGTAAAAATTCAATTCTGTGGTTTGTGTGATAGTGACCATCCTCAAAGAGTACCGAGTGGACTTCTTAATTGTTCTGTGAATTATTATTTCAAATTTCAGAAGTTTCTGCATTGCAATCTGAAGACAGAGTGTGAAGATGGGCAGGATGAAACAGAACAGTGCCCCTTCAGTGGCCCTGGCTGTCAGGGAATGGTGGCTTCACGCAACAAATGCTTCAAAGAGACAGCGTTTGATGCGGGTTTGTCATTGAAGCATGTTGATTATACATGCCGGAAGATAGGTAAGAGAATAGCTTCAATAAAAACTAGGCAGGAACTAAAAAAAACCTACATATATTCAGAAACTATTTTCTGTTCCATGTAACTTTGGGTTACACTTCAGGCTGGTACTCTGTACCTTTTACATATAGTAAGCTTCGTCATTGGCTTGATAAAACCATAATTTACAACTTGCACCACTTCAGGCGCAGTGCGTTCTACTGGCACAGACCATCAAGGAAAAGGAAATACGGGGACTGGACAGAACGCGGACTACACGAACAGCCCATTTCTTCATCAACAAGTCATACAGTACTGTGTGAAATGGAGTCACAGCTACTGAGCAAGTTTCCCTCTCAAGCCGTGTTCAGGCATTTACAGTTACCTCTGCCTACACTTAGAAACACTCAACAGAGTTTATTGATTTGTACAGATAGTCCCGTGACCCATACTTTCCTACACTGTGATCCCAGCAGTCATTGTGGGAATGCAAGCTACTCACAGTCCTTTGCTTTTCTCAGTGTGAATGATGAGCGAAACACAAAGTTAGCTTCTTTCAGCAGACATGTGAAATGCACAAACCCCATGTTCAGTTGTAATGATGATCTCACATTAGTACATTACACCCTTGTTTGTGATTTGAAACAAGGACTGTCCAGATGATAGTGATGAATCATTCTGTGAACACCCTCCATGTGATGGCTTTCTGTGTTGTAATGGTCAGTGTGTATTGCACAGCCAACGTTGTAATGAGCACTCTGATTGTCTGGATGATTCTGATGAAGTTGATTGCTGGCAGCAGAGTTCGTCATGTACATACTGTACTCCAACAACAGATGTCAGGAAAGATCATCAATGCCACATTAACCTGGATGGTACTGGTTATTTCACCCCAGCAGGTGATGAAAGTAGATGAGCCTTGTGCTGACACCCACTACCGTTGTACATCGGAAAGGTATTATACTGTCTCCCTGTCTATACTCGATGCAATGGATTTTCTGACTGTGTTTATGGAGAAGATGAACAAGACTGTGACAATGTGCAATGTTTGGGTTTGTATAAATGTCGAGCTTCCAGCATTTGTGTGCATGAAGATCATCTTTGTGATGGCTGGGGTCAGTGCCCCACGGTGGGATGATGAGCTGTTGTGTGATATGACTTGTCCTGAAAAGTGTCTCTGTCAAGGGCATTCGTTCCAGTGCAAAAATATGTTTCCTGCTGATCTGTTCTCACAACTCAGATATCTTGACGCCACAGGATCAGGCATGTCACTCACAGGTGTCAGTTCAAATACCTATCTCACATTTCTGAATCTGTCCTCTTGTTCTGTATCCAACATTTCAGCTTTTAACTTCCCCAATTTACAGGTCATTGATCTTCCTACAACGCTTTGACACATTTAGACATGACAGCTTTTCAACAGCTATCAAATTAAGAGTCTTACGAGTAGCAAGAAACCCTGTCCCAAGTCCCTCACTGTACACAGATTACCGAAACGGATTTATTACTCACTGATGAAACTAGACATATCGCAAACAAACCTACATGTACTGCATAATGAATTGCTTGGTTACATGCCTATGATCATCTATTTTAATATCTCTTTATCTGTGATTAAGGTAATTGGATCTCTTGGTTTTTAAAGAACATGCCACGCCTGATAGAAATTGATACTAGGTTTAACCCGGTCGAGGAGTTTCCCTTGGATCTGTTTACAAGGTCTCATCACCTGCGTAAGATCCATACGTCAAACCACAGGTTTTGTTGTGGAAATGTGCTGCCAGAGCAGTCGGGTGAAATAAAGTGCTTGGCTCCACACACCGTGCTTCCTTCATGCACCAAGCTGATTCCATCAGCCCTGTACAGAGCGTTCTTCTGGATGGTCAGTTTGTGTGCCACTTTAGGGTGCTTGTGTTGCTCTGTAAGTGTACTTAGATTCAGGGAAGTTTTTGAAGGCAGTTTGATTATGATCGTTAATTTGCTGTTTTCCAAATCATGTACAGGATGTCATGTCACCATTATTGCTGTAGCTAATGAAGTATTTGGTATTCGTTATATGCAATTCGAAAAGACATGGACCCACAGCATGTGTTGTAAGATGGCTGGGTTTCTTCTGTATCTGTCGTGTGAGACGTCGGTATTGTTCCTTGGGTTCATTACTATGGAACACTTCATTGTTATGTGCTGCAGTAAGGCTACATGGAAGATAAAGCCAGGGTCCCTGACAACAGTTTGTGTAGTAGTTTGGTGCCTTGGGGCTGTTTTATCATTAATACCATTTCTACCTGGCTTGTCCCATTGGGGTCTTCATGGGCAGTCTGGACTATGCCACCTGGCATTATTTGACCGATATGATTCTGACCAACATTTTCGATGGCTGAATGTTGTTGTGGCTGTCAATGCCGTGATCTGCTTAGCAATAATGGTTGGCCAGCTTGTCATCTACAGACGAACGCCCAAATTCAGGGTCATACTGGATCCCACACGAAGGTCTGTATATTCCTCAGTCCACCTGACTCGGACAATGGCGACAATGGACATTGCTACCTGGCTGTCTTTTGGCTTTGTTTTGATCATGGCTACAAGAGATGTTCCTGGTTTTTACCAAATCCTTGAGGCCTTGGTTGTATTTATGTTTCCACTCTCTGCCGCTTTGACCCATTTCTCTACGTGCTGACTTTGATCATGCAGCAACGACAGCAGGTACTGGAAGAGAAAGTGATAAAAATGTTAAAAGCACGACTGGTTTCGTTCGAAAAACAAGGCAAGTAGACCAATGGCCGAACGGATCACGCATCAGGCTGCACAGTGAGGGAACCATGCAGTGTGTAGTCCATGTCACAACCTTTCCTGTAAGAAAATGATTGGATGTGGTAACCTGAGGTAATGGCTGCAGCCATGGGTCTCTAGCACTAAGAGTGTGAAACATCATCACTGACTTTTACTTTTTAGTTTGTAACTAGGCTGTGTGAGATCACTGGCAGATGTATCTCATGCACTTGGATATTAGTGGCAATGCAATGTCCTGGACAGATGGTGGCAGTTATCAAATCGTGTTTCTTACGATCGTTGGTGAATGTCTGCACTCCTCTATAGAATGGAAGCAGGGGGAAAGCGGTCTTCGCTCTCCTGTCACACTCAGTGATGTGGGCACACAGCTCGGGGGTGGGGTGGGGGTCAGAGGGCGAGACATGACAAAGATTGACAGCGTCATCAGCTCGCGAAGATCTAACGCTTCATTTGAGTGGTCAGACGACGGACATGCTCCACTCCCCTAGCCATCCCTTTCCTGCCCCTGAGAGAGAGAGAGAGAGAGAGAGAGAGAAAGAGAGAGAGAGAGAGCAAGTGCACTATAGGAAAGGTTGGTACATGGACTACACACTGCATGGTTTCCTCACTGTGAAACCTGCTAGCAAGAGCGAATCACACGAGTTGTTCTGAAAAAGACCCAGTCAAGTGCTACCAATTGTTGAAGGTTCATTTTGAGAAGAGTTATTATTCTCCATTCACCCATTCAAGCAAATATTGTTAGTTAGGCAGAGCTATCTACCAATGCAGATATGAATGCTTACCTCCCTTTACTCTTTTCAGTCTAAGACACAAGAGCAGTATATATATATATATATATATATATATATATATATATATATATATATGTATATATATATATATATATATATATATAATTACAAACAAAGCTTGCTCTTGTGTCTTATATATATATATATATATATATATATATATATATATATATATATATGCATATATATAACACACCTCTCATCGGTTCTCTGCTAACGAGAACCACGGACATTTTAGCAAGTGCGAATCACACGAAACATTCTTTTCATCCAGTCTCGCCAAAGAAAGGCAGAGTCAAGGACTGTTTGATTTTTCAACAGCGCCTAAGTACAGAAGCCTCTGAGGAAGGTCCAGAGCCGAAACGTTGGAAAGAAAAACTTGCTTCTTTACTCATCCATTGTGTGGTTCTCTCTCTCTCTCTCTCTCTCTCTCTCTCTCTCTCTCTCTCTCTATATATATATATATATATATATGTATACTGCATGTGCAGACTATTCCATCTCTTTCTGGATTTTCCTGACAATTAGATGATAGATCACCCACCCTTCCCACCAACACTTCTCCCCCGCCGCCATACGTCGCCCCTTCTCAACCTGACTCCACCCCAGGGAATGGGGAATCACAGCAACAAAGAGCATATACCCAGAAAACATCACTAAAGATAGAATGGTGATGCCTGGAAAAATCAATCAGTCCAACAAAGACAATGGTCACCTCTTTATTAATGCTCTACTCAGAACTGCAAACAAGCTGGAACTCATGGACAACAGTCAGGAAATAGAAATGCTTAGCATGACGAACCTGTTCAGCGACTTTGCACTGCTTTAAAGAAAGTGTGTCCACAAGGGCACTATGGTGACATCACCATTTCAGTCTGCATGTTCATTTCAGTCCATGAAACTGTTTCCTCTCATACGAAGATGCCAAGAAAAATGACGGTGTTGCTATGGTCGAATATGTATTCTGAACTCTTATGTGTTTCATGGTAGAAGTGTTCATGTTTCTGTCACCCTTTGTATTTTTTCTATTCTTTTCATTTTCTTTGGTGTTGTTTTTGCTATTATTATTATTATTATTATTGTTATTATTAATATCTCTACTGATTTGATGCTAGGCTTCATGATCTGCCGAATTTTGTAAATGTTCTTAAGATTGGTACTTGACGAAAATTCTCTTCACCTGATGACTTCTAAGTCAATCCCACCATGCCATGCGTTAACTGGATGTGAGGGCAGACGACTGAAATATCCTGCATGTATGGAAGTACACTCAGGCACGCACGCAAACATGCTTGGCACACATAAATGCCAAACGTCTGAGTGTGTGCATGTTTGGGCGCCCACACCCCGAATCTTTTCTTTCCTCCCTTACTCTCTCTCTCTCTCTCTCTCCCTCTCTCTCTCTCTCTCTCTCTCTCTCTGTGGTGCACGTGCGCGCGATCTCTCACGCTTTCGTGCATACGCATCCGCGCTATTCCTTTCACGTTCATCACTCCCTCTTTGAACTTGTTACTCTGAACCTTTTTTCTTGGCTACACAAGCCTGCCCTTCACATTACTTCCACTCTTTTTGATCGTGTCTGCACACTAGTGAAACATTAACAGAGAAAATATATTCACAATGCAACCAGGCAAATGAATTGTTATCAATTGTTTCTCCTTTTGAAGAAAACAGGAATGACAGCGAACGATGAATTGTAGAAATATCAAGAAATGCGAACGTGCATACATGCAGACACAGGACAGATGTACACAGGCGCATGCGCATGAAAGTATGAACACACATCAAATATCTCTCTCTCTCTCTCTCTCTCTCTCTCTCTCTCTCGGCCTCCCTCCCTCCCTCCCTAACCCTCTCTCTCCCTCTCCATGCATAACTAAATGCGTATAAACCATCTATTTTCTATTAGAATAATTCCAGTTCACTTTGTTCTTCCATGCTAGGTAGCATACAAAAATGCCAGGAAGCACAAAATGATGCTGGAGGAATGGCCGGGGGAAGGAGTTAACCACCGTGTTAGACAGATGAGTAGAGTTTCACCCATGTGCCTTTACGTCAGACCAAAGAAATGAGCAAAATAGTGACACAGTCTTCAGCTGGCCAGTAATAATGGCCACAGCAGAATCACAGCATTTCAAAGGTTACATATGGAGGTCACTATCTCTCTTTAATCCCCTGGTCCCCCCAAAAAAACAAAAAACAAAAAACAACAACAAACAAACAAAAAAAAAAAAAACGAACAACAAACAAACAAGAAAAAAATACCTACCTTTCCTTTGCAGTTGGCCACCTAAATAGTAAGATGAAAAAAAAAAAATCCAACGGTCATCGTTTGCTCTAGTTAGAGACCTTTATAGGAGAGATGGACGACGTCTGCCCTTGAGGTGAGGTGACTCTGGAAGCGTTATCTTTTGTAGGTGGATACATTGCAGCCTGTGGTACAATATGATCTGGTGTCATGTTACAGGGCAGGATCCAGCCACAATGAGGAGAGCCCTACCCATCACACAGACCGTATTAGTGCTGCCGTGTGGTCAAAATAGAAGCGCTTGCAAGTCTTAAATTCTTGCGACTAGACCAAGGCAAGTTTTGAACGTAACCCCCCCCCCAAAAAAAACCCTCTAAAAAACTGGTGTATTATTGACCAGAGACAATGTTAGATAACATGATTCAATAAAATATGGTCTAATCTAATCAAATTAATGTCATATCGTATCATGTCATATCATATCATACAATAAAAGCATGGTTTAATAAAATATGGACTAACCTACTGTAATTGATATCATACTATACAATCTGAAATGTTACCATAGAATAAAATACATGACATGCTTTGTTCGATTTGTTTAGACATATGAAATTACATGACACGACACAAGAAAATAATTATGCCGTAATGTTATACGATTTAATCTGACATAATATGGTATGATCTTTATAATGCATATCACCTACAATGTGTATAATGTATATACCAATAACAACCAATGGGAATGTACGGATGGAAATGACGTATATCTATGACGCATGAATAGGTTCACGTTTCTGCAACCGGGATTTTATTTAAAACGAGCACGGCTGAGCACGTGTAAACCATGAGATATGACCGAGGCGTTTAGCCTCAAGCATGCTTGTAATGCACTCGTCAGAGTGGCTGTTTTCCCAAACAGATCGTGGCTGTGTCCTTGCTGACTGAGGCCAACAATTACTTCCCCTGATAAAGGGTTTCGTCTGGTGGAGGTCTGCGTCGTCCCAAGTGCCTTTACCACAGGGAAGTGTTCCTCTTTCTTCAAATTTCAAAGTCTAAGTGTGTGCTTTAGAACACAGGGAATGGTGTCTGTCATGTAATGCAGAGCGATATTTCATATGCTACGCGATTACATGAAACAGTACAGATTAACAAAAAGATTATTGATTCGTGCGTTACACCATAGGTTAGTCGTGTGACACAAGGGAGCGTACGGTGCGCACTCTGAGAATGGAACAGACGATTTAGATGAAGAAGAGGCGGACTGTGCCCAATGATAAAGGCAGAGGCCTAACACATACAGAAGTATGTGAATTGTAGTTGAATGACCGGTACTCAAGCCCTGGGCCGACTCCCCGTGCGGTAGAGGAGACTGGAGATCGGGCACTAAGGTGGATGGCTGGGGGCTGCGCGCGTCCCCGGGCCAAGCTCCGATCCGCGGGAAGATCCAGGTTGGGCAAGAGTTTGTCGCTGACCAGTAGTTGTGATGTGTATGGGATCCCCGCACAGAGGAAGCCAGTTCCGACACCACAGAGAGTGTGTGTGGACACTTGCAGTGAGTAAACCTGCAATAGTGACTTTCAATGAAGCTGATTGGTTGCATCAGCTGAAAGAATCACAGAATATGAAAATATATAAGCTTTGATTGATGCCAGAGTAAAGAACCCCCATGGGATTTTAAAAGATTAAGGAGGGGAATAATCAAAATTGACCTTTGTTTGCGCCTTATGTGTATGGAGTGGATGCAGTTGTGTGCGGAGGAAAGACGTCAGGTTCGTGTGGACGGGATCATGGCAGCCGGTTTGAACAGTCTGCTACTGGTGGTGGTCAGCAGTCTGGTCATTTGGGTGCAAATACCGGTACACCTAGAGGTGGTCAAACAGCGTCTAACTCTCGGTATCCGCGTAAACCGTGGCCGACAGCGCGGACAGGCTCATAATACCTCAGGTACACCCGCAGGTTGTTACAATTGTGGTTGCTGGGTTTCATAAAGCTCGGGATTGTCCATCTGTAGAACAGTCAGCAGTGAATGTCACAGGTATGTCAGGCAATGTTTCCGATCCATCTACTGTAGCCCATTCAATGGTGTCACATGTTAACACTGACGGCTTACTGGTTGAGTCAGGAACTGTCAATGGGTTTCACTGTTCTGTGTTGAGGGACACAGGTTGCACTACTGCAGAGTGCGCCGTTCTTTTGTTCTTCCGCACCAGTTCACTGGTGAAGAACAACATTGTCGTTCTTTTGGAGGTAAGATTGAGGTTTTTCCCTCTTGCTGTGATCTCAGTTAGTACACCTTACTTTGAGGGTGAGGTGTTTGCCTGTGTTATTGAGAACCCCGTAACGGATCTCATTCTTGGTAATCTTCCAGGTGTTACTTCAGCATGTTCAGGTGCTGGTGATTCTTTTGTCCCATGTAATGTGACTACTTGTTTGCAGGCAGACAAGGAGAAACAGGGTGCCTGTACCATTGTCAGTGCCTGATTTGTCTGTGCTGGATGTACAGCCTAAGGAATTTGCTGCTATGCAGAAGCGTGATGCCTCTTTGATGTCATTTGTTCTCTTCAGTTGTAACTGAGGTACCTTCCCCTTTGACTAGCTGTTTGTGTTTTTTTTAATGATGTT
>JADBJO010015960.1:40000-41990 GCA_016801955.1 Conus betulinus | reverse complement strand
GCATACGTGCGCGCGCAAGTGTTTTATGTATGTAGTTTCATGTTTCTTACAACTATGTTGAATATGAAAAAAAAAACAAAAAAAACAACACCTTGCAACATGAATAATGTACCCCCATCTGGCAAGGTCCAGGTCGGAACTTGGACAGTGTATCCCAAAATAACCTGTGTTTGAAAAATTCACCGTCTTCCTACTGGTTCTGTGAAACATGCATGTGCCTCTCTGTCTGTCTGTCTGTCTGTCTGTCTGTCTGTCTCTCCCTCTCTCTCTCTCTCTCTCTCTCTCTCTCTCTCTCTCTCTCACAGACACACACACACACACACACACACACACACACACACACACACACACACACACACACACAACACACACACACACACAACAAGAAGAATCACGCGTGACGAATCCGAATTGAAATCTATTAAGTCCTGATGTTCAAACAAAATGAGAAAACATAAAACGTCCGTGTTCGTCGTAACATAGAAGAATTGGAATATTTTATCAAGATATATGCATCAAAGTTTAACGAGAAATATTCATATTAGAACAACACCCATACGCAATCAGATACCTTCATTTAGACCCTTTTCTCTGATACAAGAATATTTATGCCTCTTAGTTCAATTTTGTCAAAATCGGTCACACGATTGTGCCAGTTGGTTCATCAGACTTGCAACCCACGGAGGAGACACTGCACTGCTGCCGAGTCACTTCAGTGGTGTTCAGTGGCGCCTGTTCTGATCTAACATACGCAGGACACCACCTACTAGCCCCCTACTGACGACAATAATTGCTTAGTCGCGGAGCCGGCGTGAGTGAGCTCTCCCTCCGGAGGGCGCCACCACGTCCGTCCAACGACAGCCCCCATGGACTCGCCGATACCGGTGACCCCGACGGAACCAAACAAGGCCACAGACGTGGAGAGGACATCGAAATGAGGTCACCATGAGAGCAGGGCATGAAGGGCCACAGAATTTGAGACTTTTTTTTTTTTTTTTTTGCTGATCGATGAGAATGAGGATGATTAAGATGATGCTACGGATTTCCATTTCGGTCTGAGACTACATGACAGGGCTGTACTCTACGCTTCCTTTCATAATATATCCCGGCGTCAACCAGGCCCGAGAGATACAGGCACCTGCAGTGTTGGTCAGGAAATTTGAGCAACACTCTCAGAAAACGCATCCATTAAGTGGATGAAACTCGACTGTGTGGTCCCAGTCTTCCCAACTGAGTCCGCAGTTCTGTCCCCATCGTTCATTCTGTCGGCTCTCTGCTGTGTGAATCACATCAGGCTTAACCGCTAGCAGTTGTATTTGCTCTCTGGTAGTGTGAATTGAATCCGCAAAATGTCTTATCAGTTCTATTTGCAGTTTGGTATGTTAATCACACCAGCCAAATATAATGTCCGTTCAATTAGCTCTGTGGTATGTGGATCACATCAGCCTAATAATGCACGAGAAGTTGTTTGTGGATCACATCAGCAAAGTGTCCTCGTCAGTCAGCTTGCTGTTTGGTATATGAATCCGTACACGATGAGCCATGCCAGTTCTGCTAGCCACTAGTACGTGAACCACATCAGCCCACATATAATGCCCGTTCACTTAGCTCTCTGGTATGTCAATCACATTAGCCAAATTGTCCGTCCAATTAGCTCTCTGGTATGTGAATCACATTAGCCAAACTGTCCGTCCAATTAGCTCTCTGGTATGTGAATCACATTAGCCAAATATACTGTCCGTTCATTTAGCTTTCTGGAACGTGGTTCACTATTAACCAAATATACTGTCCGTTCAATCAGCGCTCTGGCACGTGAAACACACCAGCCTTATAATGCACGAGCAATTCTGTTTGATCTCTGGTACACGAATGACATCAGCCCAGTGCGACACTAGTTCTATTCATATTCACTTTCTGGGCTTTTGATGTCACAACGGCCAGTGTGAGTCGTTAGAGAGAGAGAGAGAGAGAGAGAGAGAGAGAGAGAGAG
>JADBJO010015960.1:22500-25000 GCA_016801955.1 Conus betulinus | reverse complement strand
AGCAACGCTTCATCAGTCCTATGTTTTTCGGTTAATAATAATGCATCACTCACATCTTTCTCTGATAACATTTCTTTGTCACATACAAAGCCGATTCTATCCGGACTGGGCAAACTGACGTCATTACCCCCACTGATGATATGTCGCCCGTTCCACTGTCCCTGACGTCACCAGATTCATTTCTCAGTGTCCATCACTTTTGTTTTTGTGATATATTGAAGCTTCTTCAGTTTTGGAATGGCAGATTTTTTACCAGCGTGCGTCGTTTTCTTCGTAGCAAGTTTACGTGAATCCGACCCCTTCTTTGTCCAGATCTCCGGTTTAAAACTTTGGCAGGCCGGAGTGTCTCTTCGTGGAGCGGGGGTGTGTGTTGTCCATACTACTGGAATCTGCTTGCCTTTGCCGGTCCTGGCGCCCCGAACAGAAAATCCTCCTGTTGAGTGGCACTGGTTTCCATGCTGGCGACTGCCTCAGTCAGCAAAGCGCTGGTCTCTCTATCACTGCCTACCGTGCGCTCAGAAAAGCCGTGACTCGAAGCGGAAACGTGGCATATGTGTCGTCACACTCTCCGAATCTTGGTCAATCTTTGCAGTGTTACACGGGTCCGACCTGCCCACCTTTCTGACCGACTGCTCTGTTTGCATAGGACCCGCTGAAGCACTGTCGTCAGCTGTGTTCACAGCACCACTTGAGACGAACCGGCCCGCCGCACACTGTTGGGACATGGAAGGCGAGGGAGATATGGCCGTGTCTCCCGACGAGGTGTCAGCATCGTTTCTCTCTACAGCGTTCCTTTCTTCCTTTGATCCCTCGTCAATTGTCTCCCCTTCGCTCTGATGGCGGTCCGCGTTTTCCAACACTTTGGTGGATATCCTCTCCGTCTCAGATGTTGAAAACGGTGACGCTGGAACGGTTTCTGCGACTGGAGAACTTTGAGGTGACGATACGGGTGATATGGCGTCCACTTGTTCAGACTGGACTTCGGTTACTGAATGTGCCGAAGAACACGGAAGAATGTCGCACTTGTCCAAAGCCACACGTTGGTCAATACTTTCAGGCACGTCTTTGACACCGGGGCCACCCGAAGACTGCGGGGCTGCGGCTGGGAGAATGTTGACAGGCATGTCTGAGACGATTAAGCGTTGATCTGCTGGTGCCCCACTGTCCGGCCCAGCGGCAGCGGTCAGTGAAGCGCGTGGACAGGATTAGACACTGCAGGTAAAGAGCGCAGGAAGCTAATGCTCTCCGAGTTCACTCCCTTCGCCTCATTACCCGCAGCACTCGTGCCTGCATGTTGAGGCCCGGCCCCACTGACTGCATAATCCTTCGTGTCATTGCCCTCCGCCTGGTCACGATCGCCCGGCGCTGTCACGCCGTCACCGTCAGAGGCAGTGGTCACGCTGTCATGAGCGTACGAAGAACCAGTTCCAGACTGACCCAGCCCACGGTCAGAAAGGGAGACAACTTCAGCTCCGGATGGTTCAGGTCCATTGACAGTGGAAAGTTCTTCCCCAGCTTCCGCCAAACGATCGGAAATAGCGACTTGTTCAGATCCAGATTCCACTAACCTATCATCAGACGTACATATCAAGCTGGTTCCAAGATCAGATGGTGCCGACCCCCATTGCCAGTTAATTCGATTACGTAATCAGAAACGGTTACTTTTTCAGTTTCTGGATCGAACAGAATGCTGTCACAAACAGTGTGTGGATCTGATTCCACCAATCCGCTGTCCGACAGCCATGCTGGTCCAGCCTCGGGCGGCTCCAGATGATAATGAATGAGGCCTCACTTTGGAGTTGTCGGGTAGATTCTGGTGTGCTACAAGCTCCATGGGTTCTTGCATCAAAGCACTAGCCGCTTCCTGCAGTAGCGCTGAACACTTCCGTGCTTCGTGCTGGGAGTCTAAGTTGGCTGAATCCTTTCTAAACTTCAGATCGGGATTGTAACTGTCGCGGTTGTTATCACCGGCGTTATCACACGAGGTCGCCTGCAAGCAGGCGGCTTTCTCTGCTTTTATCACCGGCCGCTTTCTCTTTTCATGACTGCTGTCATGCAGGGCGTGTGCTTTGGCCTTGTTCGCTGCACTGGGGTGTTTAAGGGGGCGAGGGCTGTGGGCAATCTGTTTTATCTTTTTGCCTTCACTTTTTTGTCGATCGCTTTTTTTCTCGACGTGTTGAGAGGTGGTGTCGGCGTTATCACTCTCGAGTACCGGGCGTGTGCTTGCTTTGACAGACGGGTGGCTGGGATGTTTAAAGTCACTCTGTCCGGGTTTTTCAACGTCTGTCCGTCTGTCGATTTTAACGTCTGCGCGCCTGTCCATTCTCCCGTCTGTCCGCCTGTCAGTTTTAACGCCTGGGCGTGTGTTGGAACGCTTAGATGACCGGGTCTCATTCTGTCCGTCTGTCTGTTGCTGCGGCTGGGAACTGTCACTGCGAGCTGTCACTGTCCGACTCCTGCGAGTTGTTGGGGTCCCTCGTCGCCTTCTGTTTTCTGTCAC
>JADBJO010015960.1:15000-17500 GCA_016801955.1 Conus betulinus | reverse complement strand
GCCTCACCACCCCAAAGCCCAGACGACAGTGCCTCGCCTTCTACCTCACCTGTCTCAAGCCATGAGCACCTGTCGCTCACCTCCTAACTCACCACGTCCAATTGATGAGCAAAGGTACCTCGCCTTCTATCTCACCTGTCTCAAGCCATGAGCACCTGTCGCTCACCTCCTAACTCACCACGTCCAATTGATGAGCAAAGGTACCTCGCCTTCTACCTCACCTGTCTCAAGCCATGAGCACCTGTCGCTCACCTCCTAACTCACCACGTCCAATTGATGAGCAAAGGTACTTCGCCTTCTACCTTCTACCCACCTTTCATCACCCCGTCCTTCCAACCCAAGTCACGATGAACAAGTTATACCCCATCTCCAACATCCCCCCACCTTTCCTCCCCCTTCCTAAAAAAAAAAACGTGAACAACTGTAGGCCACCCTCAAACTTACGACTCCTGTACAGACTCTGGTTTGTTAACTGCTTGGTTTTAAACCCTTGTGGTTAACAGAATCTTCAAACATTGGACAATCTCACAAAAGGGTAGCAGTTCTAGTTATGGTAGTTCCTTCAGTGGAACACTGTGTACAAAACTATGAAGAGACTGACACAGCTATGGTTTTTTTCAAAAGGGAGTCTGCTAAACCCATGAACACCTATATCTGAAACGCTGTCATCTCTCTCTCTCTCTCTCTCTCTCTCTCTCTCTCTCTCTCTCTCTCTCTCTCTCTCTCTCTCTCTCTCTCTCTCTCATGGGGTACGGGAGGCAAGATGAACTGAACGGTGGCAGGGGGAGAAGGAAGGATGGGGTCTGCAAACTTTCTTGCCATTGAAAATACACGTGGTGCTGCGTTCACAGGAGTTGATGCTGTTGTTGTTGTCGTTGTCGTCGTCGCCGTCGTCATTGTTGTTGTGGTATACAGCGCATGCCTAACCAAACCCGGTGCCTTTCCCGTTCTGCCTTGGTGGTTACGCTTCACGGAGACGACTCCGTCAGGCAGGAAAAGGCTCATAAGGAAATCCCCGCCTGAGGGCATTGTTCCTTTCTGGCCTTGAACGGGCGCCTGATCGGCTCAGGGCGCTGACGGCTGAACGCGCACTAAGCTTCTGAAGGTTGGGTCATTGGAGTGCCCGGGCACGCGACATGACTTAGACAAATGCTTGGCCACACACCTGTATGTGTTTCGTCATTCTGATAGTGACGGTGCATGCGTTCGCTAGATTCCCTACCCCCTTTCTCTCCCAGCATGATTTTCCAGTCCGCCATATTCCAAACACGATTCAACAATAACAGAATAACAGAGCAGGGATTCTAATGCAAAAGAGTCAAAGGAAAAAAAAAAGAAAGAAAAAAAAAAAAACTGTGGGAAAACCGTCCCGATGGGTTGAACCCATCAGCTGACTGACAAATTGGGAGAATGGGCACGTGTCGAGGTGACGCACTGCTGCACGCGGGGAAAGGACAGGAGTGGCGTCAGCTCTTTACGTAATTGTCTGTATGGGTCCCTGTCAACATACTGTCTCTGTCTGTTCCCAGTCTCTGTGTTAGCTGTCTCTCTGCGTCACATTCTTTCACGTTCCAGTCTCTCCGTTCCGCTCTTTCACTCCTTTCCTTTTCTGTTATGCCTGACTTCTCCCACAAGTGACCCCATCTTTTTCATTGTGTTTCTGACTCTTGATTCCCCATCTCCAGGCGCCTGAATGGCATCTCTGTGCGTTCCCGAAGGCAGCACATCAGCGGATTCCAAAGGTAATAAACAAACGGTGATCTATGTCAAGATCAAATGTTCGAAGTAGGTCATGGCTATCAATGTAAGGCCACAGTCAAGGTCACATAAATGGGTCACGGTGACTCGCGGGTCAACGGCCTCCAGTGGTGAGAGATTGTGATCTGTGTTGGTGTCGTATACCCCGAATAGGTCATGGTTCTTGAAGAGGGAGCCACGGTCAGGATCATCACACACACGGTCATTGCGACTTGCATCAAACAGCGTGCCAACCAGACCTGGTCGAGATGACCCGAATGGGGCTTCAAAACGTGACTCAAAATGAAAAAAAAAAAAATGTTGAGCAGACTGAGATTCCAGACGGTCACGGTTGTCACCGACAGCAGCTGGGCGCGTGACCTGTGGTTTGTTCTGACCCTGCTGGGCAGGCAGGCACGGTGGTGGACCTAGCCACTCATCACGGCGCAAAGCAAGTCTGTAGCACACCAGCCGCCGTGGCGAAGTGGTTAGCATCGCGGACTCCCGGCTGGAAGCTCGTGGGTTCGAATCCCATCACAGTCATGTGGGTTTTTTCTGCCCCGACCGGCACCTACCCAGAGTTGAGTTTGCTGCGGACTCAGTTGAGAAGACTGGGACTACACAGTCGAGTTTCATCGACGTAATGGATGCGTTTCTGAGAGTGTTGCTCAAATTTTCTGACCACACTGCAGGTGCCTGTATCTCTCGGGCCTGGTTGACGCCGGGATATATCATGAAAGGAGCGGGATATATTATGAAAGGA